>VZTY01015813.1:142432-171635 GCA_013400935.1 Turnix velox
ACCCAGGTTCAGGACCTTGCACTTGGACTTGTTGAACTTCATGAGGTTGGCTTGGTCCAACCTCTCAAGCTTGTCAAGGTCCCTCTGGATGGTATCCCTTCCTTCGGGTGTATCAACCGCACCACACAGCTTGGTGTCATCTGCAAACTTGCTGAGGGTGCACTCGATCACGATGTCCATATCTCTTACAAAGATGTTAAATAGCACTGGACCTGGTACTGATTCTTGAGGAACTCTGGTTTCCACTTGGACAATGAGCCATTGAACCATAGAATCATAGAATGGTTTGGGTTGGAAGTTACCTTAAAGATCATCTAGTTCCAACCTCCCTACCATAGCCAGGGACACCACCCACTTCATCACTCACCCTGTATTTACATGCTCCGTGAACAAACGTCCACCTCCTGGCACATGTCCCCAGCTGGTGAGCTGGCATGGGAACTTCATCTGATTTATGCCATCTGAGCGAGACAACATTTATGATGGACATGATGTTCTATACTGTCAAATTCTATGGGTTTCATTAATGCATTGTCAGCCAACACTTGCTGAACCAACTTGCTCAATTCACAAAGGCAGCACGGCCCATGTAAGTACTCCTGTGCAATTGTGCACTTTTTTCACACTTTTTCCAATAGTCTTGTATTACTGTGTATTTTTTAAACAAATGTTTTAATACAGTTTATTTTTGGGGGGTACACGTTATAGTATAGCCTTCAAATGTAGTGACTTCTGTCCCTTTCCTCCCCTTATCCCAATATAGGCACTAGATTAGGAGCTCTGGTTTATCAGGTTGCAATCATTTCACATTCTTTGAGCACATGTTTCTCATAATTTTATTTTGTTCCACAAGACTAGTCTTAGGGTCACTTTTTAGCTATATTACTAAATAATAAGAGAGCACAAAAGTCATATCCCACTTCCTTGCCATCAGCATCTTGCACTATGCAAAATAGAAAAGAAAGTATACTGAGGGATTCTGTGGATTAGGGAAGAAATGACAGACAGATAACTACAAATGCAAAATAAGAATGTTAGCTTGTCACACGCCTCACTTGACACTTCTGAGTGGGTGTCAAGAAGGTGAATAATTCTAGCAAAGCTGCATTGTCTTTTTGGTAGAGAAACGAAGCACAGCACTGCACATTTAAAACATACAAATAAGCTCCAGAAAACTATATTGCCCTCATATTGAAATACAGTTATGTATCTTACACACCTTCTAAGGTCAGGAAGTTAAGAGATGATTATTTCTAAAAGAAAATGCAGACAGGCAGCAGATAGGAACACTGAATCATCCCATTGATTTTTATTTACTCAGCCAACAGATGCTGAACCAACCTGCTCAGTGCACAAAGGCAGCACCCATTCCTGCTCTTTGGTCAGAGCAAGTACTCTTGCACAGCACACAGCAGAATACCCTTTCTCATCATAGAATAATCTGTTGGAAGGGGCCTTAAAGATCATCCAGTTCCAACCCCCCTGCCATAAGCAGAGACCCCTCCCACTAGATCAGGTTGCTCAGTGCCTTGTCCAGCCTCGCCTCAAACACCTCCAGGGAGGAGACATCCACAACCTCTCTGGCCAACCTCTTCCAGTGTTTCACCACCCTCATCATAAAGAATTTCTTTCTTATATCTAGTCTGAATCTCCCCTGTTATTTACATCCATTATTGCTAGTCCTTCCATCATGTATCAGCCTGCTTCAGCCATGACCAGCTTGCAGTTTTAATTAGGTCAACAAGTTTAGATCATTTACACCAAACATTCTTTTCTTGCTACTTCTCTTAGTGATCAGCTCTTTCTCTGGGCTAATGCAAACTGATTATGCCCTTCCTGCATGTCATGACCAGAGTTTTGAAACCAGTATTTCACAAAGCTCCAGATACTTAGAACACCTAGTCTAGAGTTTTTTGGCCCTGTAGGATGCCTAGTGGCATCAAGCTCCTTTCAGAAAGGAAAGTGCACAGTTTTTCTGCAAGTTGATCTCGCAATGCCATCTTTTTATCATGGGCAAAGCCTCATGAGATGCCCTCAGCAATCACTGCCTTAGGTAATTATGCTGTCAATTTCCAGGACTCCACACAGCAGCAAGATCAAGGGATTTTAATGAAAAAAAAAAAATCCCAAAATCCTATTTGGAAAAAGAAAAAAATTATCCCTACTTACTTTAAAGGGAGAAATGTCAGTTCTCTAGACCTTCCTGCAATCTTCCTTGTCATCTCCCTCTCATTCATTTACCTGCTTCTCTAGTTAATGGAGGACTGCAGATGAACATTTGCTCCTAAGTTACTAATCACTTGGTGTGTTCCAGATGATGTTGCTCTGCAGGACCATTATGGGCAGGCAGAAAGTGTACTTGCCATCTCTGGAGCCTTGTCCACACCATGAACTAGATGACTGAGTTACAGTGGTCATGACTGAATTATGGTAAGACCTATATGCCTATGCATTTTCTCACATTTATGAAATGTGCAATTCTGATTTTTTTTCTAAAAATGAGTACAGACTTGGTAAATATGATTCACTGCTCTTTCTTTTGGTTGGAAACCTGCATTTGCTCCCCACAGGCTGTCTGGCAAATGGATGCTCACATTGATAAGCACCTTAGGTGCTGCTTATGCAAGTCCATTTGGACTTCTGTCCCATGCTGACTCCATTCCAGTCACTCAGAAGACCTTGCCACTGTGGTACGCTGTCCCTCCCAAAACAGGACGTGCACAAAGATGAGCATGCTCATGCCTGTTCTCTCTGTGATGATACTGGAACCAGTTCCAGTGCTGTACTGTGTTGCATGATGAGCACTTCTGCCATTTGCTAGGCAGTTCCATAATACTAAACTTTCCCCATTAGCACTGGGCTAGAAAGTATCTTCTGATTCTGCATGATTCCATGCTCTGCACAGAGTTACAGTGACCCTGCTTAGAGTTTTCACTAAAAAAAAAGCCGCTGAATTTGTCCTCCCAACTTTTTTAAGTGGATTGGTAAAGCTGCAGATACCTATCAGTGACCTGAGCTGGGAATTCACTTGCAAAGACTCACACAATTTCTGCACGGATCAGTCAAAGAACTCCCATACTGAGACATCAGGTCCATTCCATTGCAGATAGGCAGCTGCAAGAAACTCTGTCTGTAGCTGATACCATTGCTTTAATCTAAAACAATCAGAGGCACTTCTGATTTTACTCATTTCTCTGGTTTTACATACCTAAAGCTGTATGGGAAATGCATTTTTCAGTAATAAAATTCACCAAAATTTGCCCACCTTCAACCAGAGTTAACCTTTAGTGTAAATATCAAAGAGCTTCATTATATCTGGAGAGAATATCAGAAAAAGAAACCAAGAATAAGTGATGAGAAAGGAAGAGAATTAAGTATATGAACCTATGTTTGCATCTGAATTCACCTGGTCCCATAAAGCAACGTTGGCTGCAGGTTTTAGCTGGACCAGAAAAAGCCTCATGATCACTGAATTAACTTTAGTTTATCTATTACATTTAATAGAGTTTAATTTTACTATTTATTGCTGTACTTATTTAATCTTGCAGACAGCAAGATTTAAGAATCTTCTAAAAATATAACAATCAAAATCATTAAATTCACAATGATAATGAAGGAGAGAAATTGTGAGGGAAAGACTAAGAAATCACTTTCTTTTATGTACAAAATAACTGTGGAAGAGAACATTTTCTTATCAAAATAACAAAGACATTTTCTAAAAGTCACAGAGCAAATGCTTCTTTATTGCATGGAGGAAAATATGATATAATGGGAGAGGTGTAAGTTCTTTGATGAAGCCTGAGACAAGTGAAGCTGAGAAGACAGAGGAGTGCAGTTCTATTTATAATGTACTGGTACAGTGTAGGTATTGTGTAGGTAGTTGAGTATTGTGTAGGTTTCTCCACATATGTGAGCCTGAAGAACAGTCCAAATGCATTTCTTCTGGTGACCTTTCCATAAGGAAAGGAAACCAGCAAAGCACAAAACTTACATTGTACACTCGCAGCACCCAATTCCTTATTAAATACCTAAGTAAAATGCTTTGCTACATACTCAAAAATGGATTTACAGAACAGTTCTCTGAGGTGGTCCAGAGATTCTTACTTGATGTACTCACTGTCAGTCATGATCAGAGAGAGAGGATAAATGACTGAGGAAAGCAGATAGTTGAAATGCTATAGCATTCCCATAACTATGCCACAGATTTAGATATGCCTTGTGTGTACATGGACAGAGCTGTGTGCCTCAGGCAGAAGTTTTTCATACAAAAGAGGTGAAAATATACAAGCTAATAGAGTTCACACAGTATGTCAATCACTGGATGCAACATCAGACTTAGTACAAGTGCACACTGTTGCAGAAGATTCAGAAGTTCCAATTAGGGAAGACAACAACTAGAATGGAAAACTGAAGCCAAATAAATTACCTTATGAGAGATGAAAAGTGCTGCAGAACAAGTATATCTCTATAAAGAGGAGGGGTGAAATGAGTTTCCTCATGGCATGTCATCAGCAAAACACCAAAGGTTCAAAAGGATGCAAGATCTTTGGAAAAGGGTGGGAGAAGTGGAGGATTATATAATTCTGAAATTACTGTCCCATGTCCTGCCTTGCTCTGTTTTGTAAAATGTGAGTGTGATGCAAGCTTCATCTTAGAGAAAACATTCAGTATTAGGCAACCGCTATTACAGAAGAGAGCTACCCTGACCTCAGGAAGACTTTCCTGCTTGATTTGAATCAAGCAGAAGTACAAATTTTGTTATCCCATATAAAGGGAATGACTTGATGATTTCAGCCAGAGACTCTTGTAGTCCCATTTGCTGCTATAAAAATTAAGGTTAAAAGTAATCTCTCATTATCTAAGGATGCTAACTTCAAGAAGCATTTATTCCTCTAATTATCTGTAATATAATTTTGCAAATGAAAATGTGGCAAGAGCATTGAGCTATTTAAGAGACTACAGAGGGTGAAATGGTGAGCAAAACTGTATGGGTCACAGAGAAGGAACCGCAGCTGAAACGGTGTTTGAAGATAAAATATGGCTTTACTTTTCTTGAGGAGCAACACAAAGTAAAGGAGAAGCTACTATGACCTGAATGAATAACATCAAGTAAGAGAAAAACTACTGCAACCTATGACTTGTAATGCTAGGTGTTTATTATTTATCCAGACACTATCAGCCTCCACACACCATGAGTCTGTAGGGTGAGTAGGCAAAGCATGCAAGCCCTACAAACTGAGAAGTTGCCATTGACAGCACCCTTAACTGGCCACATGCTCTCAGGGCATTTTTGCATGTTTTGTCTCTGCTTATATGAGGGACTGAGTTGATTATTTGTTATATTTAATACCAGGAAATGAAGTATAAATTCCCACTAAAGGCAGCCTATCAAGAAACAAGCCTTTAAAAATACTGTATCATTTGCATTTCTAAATCGCAGGTTACAGTGTCAGCACATCAGTGTCAGTGTAAAGTCCTGAATCTAAAAGTGTGAAGACTGGTTTTATGATGTTTGCATTTACATCCTGCATTGACAGCACCTTTCATTGAGATCAACAGTAGTTTCAATTATCCAGTGCATCCTGGGACACAATCCAGATAGCTGCTATTAAAAAGCCATAGGTATAAGCTCAATGAGGGAAAGAGAAGGCTATTACAACCTGCATAAATCAGAAGCTATAAATTCCCAATGCTGCACTAATTGCATTGCATAAATTCAATAAGTTAAGGAACACAAATAAAGTTGTAGTCAGCATGATTAAAAATTGAATTACTTAATTTTATTAGAAACTATGTGAAAAATTGTATTGATTCATTTCTAGATGAAAGATGGAGGTTAGTTTCCTCAGGAAGAGTATAAATATTTTGCTCTGGAAAGAGCAAAATATTTAACGAACTTCTTCCCTTCTGAGACTAATCCAAAAGAGATGAGCAAGAACTATTTTTTTTAATCAGGTCTAGCCAATTTATATCCAGTGCCTCTACAAGTCTGTGTAATTACTAATGCAGCCTTCTCAGAAACTCTCGGAACCCTGGAGAATCTCCAAAGAACTGGAAAAAACAGAAACTGTTTGTGCTTGAAGGTAGTGGTTAAAAAAAAAAGCAAATAATGTGGGAACTTCAAGCTTCACCACCTGACATCAATCCTCATACATCTATTTATCCAGTGTGAAAATTACCTATTCAGTGTAATAACTAGTAAGAAATGATACCAAGCTGTCATGTGACATAGTATGCTGAACAACAGTAATGTGACAATGTTCATTGATACACAGAACACATTCTCCCATATGTTATTTTGCTTTGGGGTTTAAGGCTATCTATTTGTCAGAAACTGAAAAGTAGTATAATGTTTAAAAAGAAAACACCTTGTACACTGCCATACATTTTGACCAATAGTTGGGACAGCATTTGGAGGACAGATGTGCGGAACATAAACTCCCGTGGCACTCTGGGATTACCAATGCAAATCTTGGAGAGACGAACAGAAAAAAAAAACAGTGCACAGGAGAGAGAAAGTTTACTTTGCATTTGGGCATTCCCTTATTGGAATCTCAGCAGTTCAAAAGATACTGATAAACTGAAAAAGATTTAGAGAAGAGACAAGAGATGTCTTAAGGACTAAAAAACATGCCTTATGTTGACAGATGTACTCCAGTCACTCTGTTTAGTTATCAGATCATTTCTCCTGGCTTTATTGTGCCATGAATCAGTTCAAGGAGCAGGTCTGGTCAACAGCTAATACACCCTTTTGTGTTCGCTTTTTTTCATCCTCATCAGGGCTTTCACCTGCACCAGGTCCCTGAATCCCATAGCCCTGTGGCCACATAAGCAATGCTAACACAAAACTGGTTACAGGGGGTCAGGTGGCTGGGACTCACAGAAAAGACAGGCCTCAGGTTTAGATCAAATGAATGCCTGTGTATGTACCTTCCTATACACCTGCATACCTTCCTCTCTCCAACCTCAAGCTGTCAGTGAAGATGGCATTACAGACCCTTCTGGTTGAAAGCCAAAGCTGGTGACATTTGCAGAGGGAACAACTAATCGAACACCATGATGTCTTCTGTTTCACCAGCAGTATTGACTGTGAGATTACGTGGTCATCTAAGAGATTTCACTGCCTGATTTTACAGACTGTATTCAAGGGAGTCCTGAACTCAATGCTATGTAGAACAGCAGGCTAGATGATCTGGATGTTTCTTTCTGTCCTCAAACCCTAGGATGTAGCATGTTGAAAAACATACAATCTTATAATCTGGAAGCTCATAAACTTTGAGAAACAGAAACTCTAGTCCATGTGTATACACATACTCCTCCTCCCACATTTTTGAAGGAAATATGACTGTTTATTCCAGTTATCTTCAACTGAGCGCTCTCCAGTCTTTAACATTATACAAACAAGTCCAAGTGGATAAACAGGATAGTACTCCAGCTAAACTAATACAGCCCTCATTCTCACCTATAAAAGAAAAGGAGCCTTCATCCAGATTTATTATAGTTTATGCAGCACTTTTTTGCAGGATGTTCAGACCACAAAATATTAAGGAACCATACAGCTATTTTTATCTGAGTTGTCTTTATCATCCCTTCAAATGTAGCAGCAGATAAGCTGTTAGGCAATCTACTGTAAACGGCTAAATCTTTCCCATGTTCCAACCATGCCCTGAGACAGCAGATAACATGCAGACCGTGAAAGCAAAACCCTGGAAATAAGTAGGTCAGAAGTCTAGAGGAGAAGTGCCAATCTATGGGCTGTTGGGCTGCTCGGAGCTGCACCAGAATACAAATGCTGTCCCTTTTCCTTCGGGCAAGGTGCCAGCAGCAGGACCATAACGGCTTGTGGACAACTGAGCCACCTTGATCATTGCCAGGAAGGGCAGAAAGAAGGCAGAGGGGCTGCTGTGGTGAGGATCAGTAGGTCATTCCGGGGCCTGGGACCCACCTGCCCACCCAGCTTGACTGCCCAAAAGAGCAGGGCAGGGTTTACACATAGTCCTTTTGAGTCATTGCAAGAACTCCTGGTCCTTGCAGCTTTCTGAAATACTCGCTGTCAGCCATGGGAAGATGTGGAAATAAAATTTTCCAAGATAAAGAAAATTCAAAATGCTTGTACAAGACCATAGATTGGAAAAACATATATCCATAATTGGGATCCTTTGCTAAAAGAATAATAATTAAAAAAAAAGGCAAGACTCGCATTCCTGGAACAGTCTCTGCCCTTTTAAAGGAAAAAACTTAACTTCAGGCTTCTAATAATCACAGACATTGCTCTGTTATGAGGAGGGAGCTGTCACTATGCTATTTGGAAAATCTGAGTAAAAACCAAACACCCAAATCTATGGAAGTCTGCACAGTTATGATGACACGCTCTGTTAAATGATCGTCTTAGTAAGTGTTGGTCTAACCCTGAAGTTCAGCCACAACCAGAAGAACAGGCAAAATGGAAGGAGCAGCACTGTGGTTTATTGCCGTTATCTCTGAAAACAAAAAGGAAGGTTATTCCCATCATACCAGCACTTTATTCCCTTCTGAAGAACACATGCACAAGGAGAGGACTGGAGTAAGCAGCTTTTCCTTTATTTTTTTTTAATCACAACTTGCTCCTCAATAAACTTACCAAGGTTGTGACTTTGCCTCAAACTTACAAAAGGAAATAATAGACCAGGTGCTCTTCACCATGAAAGTTGTGTTTTAAACATAGCTTAGATATCCTCTCTAGCTGAACTTCAATGAGTTAACTCTTACTTAAATTCTAGTCTGAGAAAGCAACATCACAGGACGCATCAGCTTGTTTCTACATGTTTCTGTGTGACCTTCCTTCCCTTCTATATCATATTGAATGAAAAGGGATGGTAAAATATTAACTCACATCTGCCCACCTCCCTCAGCAAGGTGTTCTCCCAACACTGCCATTCCCCAGCAGCTAAGCACTGAGCTTTTTCAAAAGAGAAGAAAATTTCTTTCACCCAATTGATATCAAAGGAGACCTAAAAAAATAAAATTACATTAAATGCTATACCTTTACAGGGTGGGAAGGGTTTTTTGAGTTTCCAAAATAGAAATAACTTATGAACCTATTATTTGTAATGTACAGAGGAAGATCTTGAACTTCTCATGATAGAAAGAAATTTCCCTAAAACTGCTGGAGGCTGCTCCCACTTTGTGCAAGGATTTTTCCCAACTCTAATTTCCTGTCAAGGAAATAGATCTCCTCCAAAACCCTGACAGTCGCTAGCAGTTTTGATGGAAATTTCACATATTCCATATGTGCTAAACAACTTTTAGAGCAAGAAATGTGTAACAGATCTTAATTTTATTCCAGTTTGAACACAGTGGAGAGTGGAACAGGGAAGAAATGTGATAATTTGACCTACTGTGGTTTTGACTGTCTCAGCAGTTGCGCTGTGTTATTTCCAGCAGACAACTTGCAATGGCAGCATTAATACTTCAGCAATCATACACTAGAGTTTTGTTTAGCAGCAGAGCCTTACATCTAGTACAGTTCACTGCAAGGGGAAAACCACATGCAGTTCATTTTAATGAAAAATGAAATTAGCATTCAGTTTCATAAAACTAAAGGCTATTACTTTCTAAATAAATAAGGCATTTCCACCAGGAAGGTTTCCTAAAATAATAACAAAAAAAAAAATAAAGGTCAAATCTAGCTAAGGAAAATACTTTCCTGCACATTTTGATCCATTTCTGCCAAAGAGGCAGAAGAAGCCCTAAAAAAGAAACATGTTCAAAAAAGAGATTTTCTCCAACAGAGGTAGCAACAGACAGGTTTAAGATGGGCAACTAAGAAGGGTTGTTTGTAAGAAGGCTGAAAGCTCTTAGAGCTACAGCTGAAAGCACTGAAGAAATTTTAAGTCTGGAGAGTATTTTAATGCCATTCTAGTCCACCCATTGGTTTGGCTAAGTGGCTGGTGTTGCACAAGTAAGGACAGCTTGCCTCCTCAGTCTGTAGGGTTTCAGTACGCTCCTACTACTGCGTCCTCCATCAACAAAAAGTTTTATGTAGAGAGTGAGTGCCAGGCATTAATTACAGTAATCTGTTGTTAGCCTCATTTTCTAAGAAAATAAGGCACTTGCATTGTCCATTTGGATGGACATCCATTCCCCTTAACAGCTTCTGAGCTGATGGGTAATTTCAAACACAATAAAAAGAACTAAAAAACCCCTCAATGATATGTTCTTACAAATTCCATGAATACTGCTGGTTGGGTGAAGGAAAGCAGACAGCAATCTGTAGTTCCCTAAAGGGTGAAAGGTAGAATTCAGCCATAACCTTCATCATAGCAGAAGCCTACTTTACAGCTAACCTTTGGTCCAGCAGAAGTGAAATAAAAGCAATGGGGGTAAGCAGAGTAATTGTGGTGGCAGTGGAAGGAAATGAGACCAAAGCCTGTGGGAAAGACAGACTCAAAGTCTTTTGTTGCTCACAGCACAACCTCCTTTCTCACATGATTGTATGATAACAGAGCTTTTAATTACTATCAAATGATGAAATAAAATTGTTGATTAAACTTTCTTTGGCGGGATCCTTTGCATTATGGCCATGCCACCCATGAAAGCTGCAGGCACCACACACGTGGCTTTTACTAGAAATTCATTTCTACAAAATTGACCATTTTGTTATAAACCACAAGGTTTACAACAGTTCAGTAATGATCACAGGGTAGCTGACAATATCATCCCTCCATTCCTTAACAGAAGGGCTACATTCTCTCAGATCATCCATTTCCATAGGTATTAGTGCTTCTTTCATTTAATGAGTGCCATACCAAATGTTATTATTCTCTGGCTTCACACAAGCACATTAACATTTTATTTCTACTGCTATTCTGTGCTATTCAAACTAAGCAGTTTAAACACTATGGTTTCCTGATGACTGGTCTTTACTGAACAATACAACAAAAATCGTGGCACTTGAAAGTATGCTGTTTGAGGATTATACATTTCTATTTATCTTGCCACGGTGTCACTAGGGATCCCTATACGTGTAATATTCTTTGCTCAGTGTTTATGCTTTCCATATTAGTTTGGAGTCTTTGCTGAAGTTATGAATATGGTAGAGTGGAAGAGAGAGCAAAGCTTATGACATCTTTACCAAAAGTAAAAAGGACAGCACAGACCACACAACTGAGTTAATATTTAAAGAACAAGAATTTAATTTGGTATGCAACATTTTCCTAGGAGGATCTTTATTTTCAATGCTATACATGTGAAAATAAGAATGAGTAAGTGGCTCGTTATCTACATGTATAAAAATATAAACATCCTATCAAACATCTGCAAAGTCAGCCTTTCACGTTATGCATCACTGAAGAGACCTGTGCCTTAGCTTCTAATTAAAGACTGCCTTTGTTTCATAAATAGCACTCGCAGTGCGACTGCATTCATCCGTAAGTACATGAATTGTGAACAAACAGCTGCTACAAAATGCATACAGGACTTCAGTGATGTGCCTTGAGATTTTTCTTCTTTCTGCGGGTCTACAGGTAAGCAGAATCATCCTGTTTGTCCATTCTTTGAGCTCTCAGTAGAAGAGACCAGCAAAACTCAGCAACTTTGCCTTGGGGGCTCTACTTTAAAAAAAAAATCATACTAAAATTACCTAATAATGTTTAAGGAAAATATCATCTTTGGTGGCAACCCATCAAATGGCTATTAATGGAACTATCATCTTAAGCCTAAATGTAACAAGTTACCAGCACATGGAAGGACTAACTTCCTAACATTAGTAACACTTAAGAGGTTTTAACACAAACACAGAGATTAGAAATTCATTAGTTCATGTTTTTATTACACCCACTTTTACTTAAAAGTCAAAATTTCTGGATCTTCTGCCAGCAAGTGTTTAGGCAATCATTGATCAAAACAGAGGCAATCTTTGCTTTAGAGATGCATTCAGCCACCTGAAAGTTTAGTTATGATTCACATTCAAGCAAGTATTTAACTGACTGCAGTTCTACAAGCTGATATTTGTATTCAGTTTTTCCATAGAAACAGGTATAGGAAAACAGTAAAACATTACCATATTATGTACATAGCTTAATATGTAAATGCCTAGCTAGATACATTATGAAATTCTGTAGCACTGAAATGATTAAAAAACTAAATGATTCGTGTAAAATGTTTATATACTGTATATATATGTACACTAAATCACAAGTTCAATTTAAAACTGCCCCTATCCATAGCTCCTACGATGGGTATAGTAAGCTACCAGCTCCTTAAAAAAAGAAAACTATCTAGAGCAAATCTGAACACTTTACTGAAAATTGATTTTATACAAAATCTTAAAAAAACATACTTTAGAATTACTGAACAGAAACTAGAAAAAGACAGTCATTATTCTCAAGAATAGCATCATAAAGACCTAGTAGCTGTGATCAATGTCCTTTCACTTGTGGTATAAGTTAAGCACAAAGAAATCATCCCAGAGTAAGGCATAGGACATACAGGTTTCATTCTGTCTTCAGGTGTATTGGCCTCCCACTTTATCTTATTGCTCATCCAATTTGGCAGGTATACATTTCTCTTCCCTTAAAAAATACCACACTATACAACTATCTACAACAGGACAATATCCATTACTTTCGTATGCACATTTTCCATCTAATCACATCAATAAACAATCTTGTTAATATTTTAAAAATCACATGGTGGTGGAATTTTTAGTTTTAGGCAGCTGTGCATGCACTTGATGAAAGACACAGAGGCTGAGCACTGAAACTCAACGCTAATGTAGCTGTCGCTGTTTTCAAAGGAATAAAGGTTTTAAAACAAAACCCTATGGTAAATTTCTTTGGTTAGAATAAAAATGCTAGTAGCATTTCTAAATTTGGAGTTAGAAAAATTCATTATCAGAGAGTTTCAAAAAATCTGACTTCAAGCCTTTCTTACATACCACTAAATTCTTCCAACAACTTCAGATACATTTGGGATAGTTTTCCACAAAGGTCTGACTGGACAATACAGGTTTTTTTAATCAAGTTCAGATTTTGAAGGCAAGTGCTTCAGTACCCCATACTTTGTGAATTTACTAGAAAAGGCTGTTCAGTCTTCCCTACTGTAAAATGTGCTACTCAGACCATCAGTTCCAAAACAAGCTACTGCTACATCCTTCAGGAAGTAAATACTTTAGACAGCACAAACCAAATACAGCTTTGAAGGGGCAAAAAGAAAAGAAAGTTAGCTTTGTTCTTGGTTTTGTCAGGACTGGGCTTAATTCTTTCTAAGAAGCACTTAAGCTCACCTAGGAAGAGGTACCTAACTTTCAGCAGTGTCACTGCTCTGGTAGTATCACCATGAAAACCAAGCAACTGGATCTTTAAAAAGTGGTTTCGGGAACAATTCTGTTGGCTTCAAAGCTTTATGGCACTAGCATGACAAAACTTAAAAAGTAACAAGCAGAGGGCTCTGGATTACACTTACAATGCATGAATTCAATATTTCAGCTCCCCAGGCAGCAGGCCCTACTTTCACTCTGGAAAGCCTGGCTTCTTCATGCCCCCATAATTTTGAAATATTTTTTATGCATATTACAGACAGCGAATTCAAGAGAATTATAAGGACTCCACGCCACCCATGAAAGTTATGGTTCACAAGCATTTTAATTTTGCAAAGCTTCATTGCTTTACCTCTGGAGGGAATAAATATGTGTCTCTGAGGACACTCTATATAGTTCAGCTGGCTGGTTATCTAGCAAACCTGTACTTTCACATCAGCCTTACATGCCTTCTGTGCAGACTCTGGTACAGTTTAACAGCTTGAAGAGGGGAGTTCAGATAGATAAGGAGAGAGATGGATGCAACCAGTCATGAAATGTCACAATCATGCCTCCTGCAAAATTACCCATCTCTCCACATGAAGTATGAGCCAGACTCTGGCAGCACTTCCACAGGATGGTTCTTCACTGAGAGGCGTTGCTTTTAGAGGGCAGACAGGATAAAATGGACCCTTACAGACTTGGGGAAAGAGTATGGGGATGAGAAACAACAGACATTTATTGTGCCATCTTTAACACTAGTTGCTCAAAAGCAACTGAAAAGTTCTTGAGCCACTAAATGGGTGGTCTCGAAAACACCCTGCCCTGAAATGGCCAACTCTTGGCTCCTGTGAGTGGAGAAGGGCAGGGGCTGGGCACACACACAGCCTTCTTGAGGCAGGTATTTGTCTAGTCCTGCTACTACGCTTCTCTCTCCTCGCTACCGACACAGCTACTGGGAAGCATGGGAAGGGGGATGACAGTGTGAGCCAAGATGCGGTGGCTGAGCAGGGACGTGGTGGCCAAACAGGGACATGATGGCCAAGGCCCCTCCTGCCCCCGGGGCCTTCAGGAGGTGCGTGCAGGAGGGGTGAGGGCTGTGCAGATGGCTGACCCACCTCACGCGTGGAGGCAGGTGCTGAGGTGAGGAGAGTGCAAGGGGACGCGGCCCCTCTCCACCTCCTCCTTCCTCTGGGGGCAGAAGGGAATCGTGGGTGTGAGGGAGTGCAGGAGCCACCACCTCATCCCCACGCCGTGCGCCGGGGCGGATGCTCAGTCCCGGCAGAAGACATACTCGGTGTAGCTGGTCCAGATCTTGTCGTCGGCGGGGCCGCCCTGCTCGGGGGCGAAGGCGCAGGTGCCGGTGGAAGAGCAGGCGGCCATGCGGAAGCCGGCCTCGGAGAGCCGGTCAAAGGCTTGCTCGAGGAAGTTGAACTTGAGGTAGTAGCGGGCGGTGTAGCGCTCGGGAGGGCGGTCGGGGTCCCGGCTCTCGTTCAGCGTCTCCCCGAAGACCTCCTTGGCGAGCGCCGTTTTGCCGCAGACGGTGATGCGGGCTACCCGCCGGAACTTGGCGTCGGCCTGCGCCTCCCGCCCGATGGTGTAGGAGCCCCGGTAGCCGATGGTGATGTAGCCCGAGCGCCGCCCGCCCGCTCCGTCCAGCGACTGCGAGGGGGTGAGCAGCGGCCCGCCCGAGGGGCTGCGGCTGGCGGTGGGCGACGGGGCGGAGGCGGTGGCTCCCCCGCCGCCCCCTTCTACAGCCTCGGCCTCCAGGTAGCCCAGGAGGGCCGCCGGCGGCGGTTCGTCGGTGCAGAGAGAGCCGTCGCGGTGCAGGGCGGCGGGGCGAGCGGTGGCGGCCACCCGAGCCTGAGCCAGGCGACGGGCCAGGTCGGGCAGCTGGAAGTACTCGGCCTCCCGCTGGAGGCGGCTGCGCTCAGGGAAATGCTCGGGCAGCACCAGCTGCAGGTCCCGCAAGTAGTCCAGGATGTAGCGGAAAAGGAAGCCGTCGCGGTCCAAGAAGAAGCGGCCCTTGCTGTCCCGGGGTAGCTCGCTGGGCTGCTGCTGCGAGAACATGCGCCAGAGCAGGGAGTCCCGCACCGATACCACGGTACAGCGCCGCGTCACGTACACCTGCCCGCCCACGTTCAGCTCCACGATCTCCGGGAAGGACGACCAGCCGCCCGCCGCCGCCGCTCCGCTCCCCGCAGACCCGCTCCCCGCTGCCGCCGGCGAGACGCCGCCGCCGTTGGGTAGCCCGCGGGCACTGTCCGCCAGGGCCATATCGGTGGGAGCCCTTCTTCTTCCTCCTCCGGCCCCCTGGGCTCCGGCGGTGGAGAGCGCAGCCCTCCGCCGCTGCCCGCCGGAGCCTCCCGCCCCGTCTATCTCCGGAGCTGCCCGGCCGCTCCGCTCGCTCCTCCGCGCTGACAGCCAGGCGCCTCCGTCGGGCAGCAAGCGAAAAAGCCCCGGCGGCAGCGGCGGGTCCGTGTTTATGTAGGGGAGGCGGGGGAGGCTGGCGGGAGGCAGAGCCGAGCGCACGGGGAGGGGAAAGGGACGGCCCTGCACTGACGCAGGGTCCCCTCTCGTCGTTAACACCCCCCTCGGACCTCCTTTCCCGGCTGCGGCGGGGTCCCTCTTTCCCCCATGGTGGATGCTCGTCGGGATCGTTTCGGCGGGGAACGGGCATCACTGCCGGCTGGGGTGAAACTTCGGGGGGATGGAACTGCGGGATACACCAGCGCTTCCCCACCCCGGTACCCTACCGGACTTCGGCTCCCTCCCTGCCTCCTCCGAAACATCTTTTGGCAGGCAAGAAACCTCCCTCCGTTCGTCCCGATGTGCAGGACGTGAGAGGGGGGGGGTGAGGTGAGACGCTGCTGCCTTCCCGAAAGGAGACATGCAGTTCTCACCCCCTGATCTTTTTCAAGACTGTTCAGACCCTCGCTGAGTCCCTCTTTCCCCTTCACTGGGGGTAAACTCCAGCTCGTCTTACCCGGCTCCCTTTCTTTCCCATTTCTAGGGTTTTTAAGGTCCGCAAGGACCCGAGAAAACCCCTGCATCCTCCGTCGGGTGGTACCCGTAAAAGGGGTACCCCGCTGCCGGGGCTCTGTCCCTGTAGGATGAGGCGACACTGGAGCGGTTGGGGTCCCCTCCAGCTGCCAAACAGCACTTCACCTGTAGAACCTGTCTCCTCCTGTCTGCGAGGACACGTATGTAATTAGGTGCCCTTAAATATGAGATTTAATTTGGATTAATTAGATACATCAGGATGCACGTGAAACATAATCACCTATGTGATTGGCAGAGAGCTTTTAATTTGCGTGGCAGGTTTTTGCTTGAATTTTCATCTACGTTTTTGCATCTCTTCCAGCAGCGGCAGAGATGCTGCCTCAATGCACTGAGTTGCTCTCCTCTGGGAGTTCAAGCCAGCCTTCTTCCTGGAAAGAGGAGCTGAAAGGACAGGAGGATTTGAGGAGTATGAAGGCAACCGTCAAAGCCTTCCTCCTTTCAAAGGGGTAGAAGAACTCTCCGGGCTGCCTGGCTATCAATTCCCTAATGCATTGGTCTTTGAAGTAGAAGTCAAAAGCTGTAGAGGCAGAAAGAGGGTAAGAAGTCCTTCAAAAGAGAGACAGGAGAGGAAGGAAAGGCAAGTTAAGTCTCAAGAAGCAAACTAAGTTTGCCCAAGAGAAGAAGAGGAAGAACAGGGGGCGTTGTGAAACAGAAGTTTTCAAAAGGGAAGATAAAGAAGCATGATGTGTCAAGACAGAGGTGACAGGGAGATGTTGTGGTCGAAAGGAGACTAATTGGGTGGTCTTGGAGCACCAGGCACCTGGAAGTTACAGTTCAGTTTGAACATGAGGGTAGCAAAGATGTAGTACATTATTTTTTCCTGGTGGGAAAGCCAGCTGCCAGGCTTTTGACTACCAAGTATTTTCACTTATAGGAGAAAAATGACAGAATAACTTAATCTGATGTTTTGCTGAGATTTTGTGTTTTTCTCTCTCTCTTTTTTTTGCCTTTTTTTTCCTTTTGTGAGAGAAGAAGAAAGAGGTGAAAATAGTTCTGGAAGATCAGAGATAAATAAGCATGAATGAAGTTGATTTTCTACCCCTTTATACATCTCAGTGTGTCATTCTAGGGAAAAAAAAAAACAGAAAAAGTAAAACAATGTGATTTATCTTTGTTATACTCCCTTATACTATTTTAGGGTCAATTCATCAGACTAAAAGCACATGAAATTTTCACATTGTGCTATGCTGGTGACAGCTTCGTGGAGTCACTTTTACCTTTCTGCCTCTTAATGTGGTGTCACCCCCCATGACATCTTCTCCCAGCCATACTTAGCAAGAAGCCACCTCAAGAGCCTCCCACAGATTTGTATTTTAAACTCCACTTCCCCAGTGTGGGCTCTCTCTCTTGGGAGAGCACCGTGATTAAACTGTGTACCCAGAAGATGAGATCATATAATGCTCATCTGTGCAGGCACTTATTCATGGCAGAATTTGCAGTGGAAGAGTTTTGTACCGACCAGCAGGTGAGCCTTAAAAATGCCCTTATATTTAAAAAAATGGCACGTTAATTAATGGAATTTCTCTGGCATTCGATGAGTATTAATGTGGGTTAACAAAAATAGCACTGACGTGTTCATTAGACTTGAGCTTTTTTCTTTCCTTGAGTTTTGTTAGAGTTTGAGACCAGAGTTTGTAAGATTTGAGATTAATGGATCTTCCAGATGATGTTTTCAGAAGTTTCACAGATGAGTAAATTGTGTTGCACTTTCAGACAGTGGCTCTTCAGAGTTTTACCTCCACCTGCCTACTATCTGGTGGAAGACCAGATGAGGAGTTGTCATGCTCCTGTATAGCAACATATGATATCCAAAGACATTACAGGGATGGGTGAGACAGACACAGCTGGAACCAGCATCTTACTTGGGCTACTGTCCCAAGTCTTTCTTCAGGGGGACAAACTGATCTGTCCTACTGCAATGTCCTATGTTCCAATGGGCAAGCTGACCCCTGACTCGTCTTCAAAAAGAGAAGGAGGAGCCTTACCCTGGGAAGATACTGTTCACACAGCCTGATCAACAGTCCTGGGCAAGGACCCAGCTTGCAGTGTTTGTCTCAGAGATGGCTGTCATTTTCTGTGCTCAAAAACATGCCCAGCACTGAAATACCTGGTTTGAAGCCACAGCTCTGAAGAATTGTCTTCTATGGGCATCTCACTGCTGCTTTGTGCAAGTGAGGATGCTTTGGCTGGCTGCAAAGTTGTGGTTATTGTAACTTCTTTGACAGATTTTCTTTCATCTTTTCACAAAATATTTAGCCAGTTTTTACTCAATTTCTTGTCTTTTTTTCATTTGGCTGCATTTTTCTCCAGTGAGAAGACCTGGACTTCATCTGGGAATATTTAAATGGGTAAATACATTAATTGTTTTTACTTCTATTGTCAGTCATGGGGTTGTGTAACACAGCCATCATCTCAGTGTTTAATTCTTATTTTGTGTGGGAGACAGTGAAATATTAGTATGTGTAACACTCAAGGCTGACACAGAATGCCTCATCAGGCACACACATGTAAAGGGTGTTAAATACAGTCTAATGGACAGACTGGGCTTTATGATGAGAAATGTGTAGTTGAATTTATTTAAGCAGTGCCATGACTTTCCTGAAAAGTGCCATGTCTTTTTGGATAAGACAGCCATATTTCAGTGTTTGCTATTAGCTGCCTGCCACAACTGGGTGCATTTTGGGTGTATGCTCTCTTATGCTGATGGGATCAACAGCTCTGCATTTTATGTTTTGAAATATTTACACTAGTTTTTATGTATTTTGGGGTTTTTTTATTTGGGGGGGGGAAGGGAAGGGAGAAGGTTTTATTGCGTCAGTGTTTAGGAAGATTTTTACATCTCCATGGGACGGAAAATGAGCCCCTATTTTATATTTCGGGCAGCTCATCCACGGTGGACCGAGTTTATTCGAGGACCGTCTTCTTCACAAACCATGGAGGAAGGGCAACACCTAGTGGGAGTAAATTCACATTGCAATTACGAAATGCAAAGGACTGAAGAATTGCCATCCCGACCCATAATAAAGAGAAAACTATTAATTTTCGGCCACAAAAAGTAGATGTAAAATGTAATTTATTACTATATTAAACTTCTTCCTGAGAAGCTTTACAAAAAAACGACACATTTTATTCCTGTTCTGAACTAAAAGTTGGAGTTAGAATTAATTATTTCTTCTTTCATTTTCTATTCTGTGAAACACCATGACATTGCTAAGAAAAAGCCTAATTAGATAGGACTGGATTGTTTGAATGTTTAATACTGAATTCATGAAACCAATAAATGGAGTCAGTAATCTGAAAAAAACTAGGTGCTCAAAAATGCTCAAAAAGTTTGCTTAAAGGATGCAGGAAAAAGCGTGTGGTTATTTCAAGAGCAGTCTAAGACTTGGTAACTCTTCACATTTTTGGCATTTACATGCACTCTAAAAAGCATGCAGTCCCATGGTCTTGACTTTGACAGTCAGTGAGTGGTTGTTAGATTAAACCTTTCTCATTTCCAAATTACTGCCCAGGGTAAGATTATCAGGATCAGATTTATACTAAATAATGGTGCTAGAAACTTGAACTGTGCTTTATACCATCCAAAGACAGAGGAATTCAACTGCATCTGCAAACTCAGTCGAACATACTGTATACAGCTGGACAGGACAAATACACAAATTAATAGGTTTCTGTATTTCATGTGAAATGTAATGAAGTTTATCTGTGAAGTAGTATCGTATAATATCTGTTATCAGAGATTTTCTTGCCTATTTGCTTATAAATTTTAATATGTTTAGCTGGAACAGGATGTTCGAGAAGTCCATCTCCTATGNCTACAGATCGAAGAGAACATGAATTATATTGAAGAATCATAGAATAATTCAGGTTGGAAGGGACCTCAGGAGGTCACCAAGTATTCAAGGACTTTCCCCCTGCCAGTATGATAAAGGCTTTACCCTCAATAATTTTGTGAGGGCAATGCTCTGCAGAGCCTGGAGGAGAGGGAGGGTGCAGGAGGAGGAGAGCCATTAACTCCCTATTTCGTGTCCTTGGCCAATACAGAGCTGCTGTGTGTGGCTGAGAAATATAATCAAGTGAGCAATTAGTGAAGTTCAGAGCTGTATTAATTTCCTTCAGGCACCTTTGCAAAAATCAGAAGACAAAAGGCGCCTTCTCAATGTCATGGTGACAGACATTTCTGCTGCAATTATGAAAAGCAATTGAAGGGGACACCTTTCACATGTGAATATTGTTGAAACTGGAGGACACAAGAAAAAAGGCTACGCATTTGGTGCCAAATGTGGAAGTAACCCCAGCTTCTTCTTTTAGGTGAGATCTAGGAAGATGTGATAGTTTCAATTTCCCTGCTTTGGCCAATTATCAGGAAGTTTCAGCTCTGTCTGATAACCAAAAAAGCACAAGCTATCTCATTTTGTGATATATCATAGTGCAGTATTTTACATGCACAACACGTGAGGATTTTCTCCCATACTAAATTACTCATAACCCCCACAGAGCAGTTTTAAATCAGGATTCTTTCTTTGAGCTTTGGCTCTCCAAAATTAATCTCCCGTATCTCTGTGAAATGTTACATTCACATCTTTAAATCTTCCCTTGGCAATCTTCCTATCTGTCTTGACCCAGCTTCCACCACAGCAACAGCAGGAAGATAACCAGACCTTTGCAAATATGAGTGGAAACCACATCGATCTTCCACATTATCCGTCAACACGGATCAACAGCCTCACACCATCTCTTAGAATGAGGATTCAGCAAAAGAGCATCTCCTAACAGGCAAAATGCAACTCATTAGCTGGCTAATTAGGGTACCAAAAACTCCCACTTCTAACCATCCAGTATCCCCGAAGAGTCAGGCTGCAGTGTAGGTCTTAGTGGGTAAAAAAGCACATTTTCTGGAGGGAGCTACAGTCAAAGATAAGGGCATTGATTTGCAGAGGAGCATGATAAGAATTGTCCATAAGTCTGTTCTTCTGGGAAGCTAATCATAAGAGTAGTATCATTCCTGGGTGGGATCTTTTATCCAAGAGAAAATGCTTTTTCCTTAGTTTTTCAAAATTTACAGGTCTTGCTTATACCATTTCCTTATATGAATGTGTTTTCACAAAGGAATTCAAAATGTGCTGATAAGTTTATTCTTTTAGGGTGGTTCTTCAAAGGTAAAATGGCTAATAATAATTACATTGGTGATTGTTTCAAATTCATGTATTTGCTTTAGCTGTGATTATTGTAGGTATGCTATACACTAATCTAGCACTTTTTCAAAATCATACCTGTGAGCAGTGAGCAGTAATTAATTCATTCACTTTTCCTTTCTGCCACTACATAACAATGCAAACTGTCTTTAACCAGAGTTAACTCTGTAATTAGGATTAAAATAAACAATGTAATTTGATCATTCATTTTGGCAGACCCAGAAACTGTAAATTCTGCTTTGTCCTCTTCGCATCTTTTCCTGTTGAACTCAATTCCTGCTATGTTTAATAGAAGAAACATCACAGTACTTTAAGGAGTGCTTGCAGCTTGTGTGAACTTATGAAGGGGATAGAAGATGCTAGATGAAAACCCACAGCTATCACTCTAGAATAGATAAGTTGGCAACTGTTTTTTTTCTACCTTAGCTACATTTCCTGAGTATCTTAGAAAACTGCATTTGCAGTAGGTTTTTTTCTCTATCAAACTAAGCTCACATCCTCAGTGGCAGAACTGTAAAATCTTGCTCATTTCACAGCCCATGTGAACTAATGAACACTATTCAACTGTCAAGGAATGAATAGCTTCACAAGGGCCATTATAGTGTATCGCAATCCCCTGCTTGCTCATGTGTCCCCAGGGTATCAGTCCCAAAGGATGCTTTGAATACTAAACTAAAGGAAATGTGGACAATCAAGTAGTGAGGTGGACTGTGAAGTAGCTGAAGGAAAGAAGCCAGAGAGTTGTGGTCAATGGGACAGAGTCTAGCTGGAGGCACCTGCATCTAGTGGAGTCCCTCAGGGATCAGTACCAGGACCAGTACTGTTCAATATATTCATCAATAACTTGGATGAGGGACTAGAGTACCTTGTCAGCAAGTTTGCTGGTGACATAAAGCTGGGAGGTTGTGATGCCATCCAGAGAGACCTGGACAGGCTGGAGAGTTTGGTGGGGAGAAACTCAATGAAATATAACAAGGGCAGGTGTAGGGTCTTACATATGGGCATGAACAACTCCATGTATATGCTGGAGACTGAGCAGTTAGTAAGCAGTATAGGGGAAAGGGACCTGGGGTCCTGGTGAACAGCAGAATGACCATGAACCAGCAATGTGCCCTTGTGGCCAAAAAGGCCAATGGCATCCTGGGGTGTATTAGAAGGGGTATAGTCAGTAGGTCTAGTGAGGTTCTCCCCCCCTTCTACTCTGCCCTGATGAAACCACATCTGGGGTATTGTGTCCAGTTCTGGTCCACTCAGTTCAAGAAGAAAAGGGAACTGCTTGAGAGAGTCCAGTGCAGAGCCACAAAGATGATGAACGGATTGGAGCATCTCCCTTTTGAGGAAAGGCTGAGGGAGCTGTGTCTCTTTAGCTTGGAGTAGAGGAGTCCGAGGGGTGAACTCATTAATGCTTACAAAAGAGTAAAGGGTGAGTGTCAGGAGGATGGAGCCAGGCTTTTCTTAATGACCTCCAATGATAGGACAAGAGGCAGTTGGTGCAAGCTGGAACATAGGAGATTCCGCAGAAATATAAGAAAAAACTTTTACATGGTCAGGGTGGCAAAACACTGGAACAGGCTGCCCAGAGAGGGTGTGGAGTCTCCTCAGGAGGCATTCAAAACCTGCCTGGACGCTTTCCTGTGTGACCTGGTCTAAATGTTCCTGCTCTGGTAGAGGGATTGGATTAAATAATCTCTTGAGGTCCCTTCCAATCTCTGACATTCTGTGAGTCTGTGTAAATATGGTACAGCTGGTTACAGCTATCTGCTGGGCTCCATAGTTAAATATCTGTCCACGAGACTTCATCATCTCTTAACATGAACTCAAATGAAATTAATGAATTCCTATTAAAGATCTGACATTCACCTTCTCGTCTGGAAGATAAAAAATTAATTATATAAACATAGAGAGACCCTTTATTGTGAGTCTATTCAAACCTGTTTCTACTTCTTCAGCCTCAGAATGCAGAGCATCCTACTTGGAGGATGCTCTTAGCTGCTCCATGTATCATGGAAAATATCCATTGTGTCAGGAACTTACCAAAGTAAATATCACTGATGGCTATAACTAGGGTTCATGCCAGTGAGGACATCTGTGCATGAAAGCTATAATTAGATGCTCTTAGCTCCTGCTAGCAATTTATCTCAACTCTTCAACCCATGCCAGAATGAGATGGTGGAATTCCTCTTCACTGGTACCCTCCCTCACCTGCCACATGAACTACTTTGTCATAGAGAACAGGCTTCTTTTCACTTACCTGTGGAGGAAATTTTTTGCTGCCTATCTGCTACAAATCTCTCCCTAGGGAGTGAAAAAATAAAGAAGTCTGCCTCTGCTAGAGCTAAAGTTGATTTTGCTGGTACATTTCCTTCAGCCCTTTTCTTCAGCAATGCTTCCAGAACATCTCCAGCCCATTATCCACTGCATAACCTGACGTGATTTTCTGTTTAATCTGAGCCAAGCTAAAAGAAAGTCAGAATCACCTTCACGAGGTGTAACTCATGGTTCCCCAGCTCCCTGATGTTCCCTGCTAGTGAGATGTTACTTCCCAAAGTAATGAAAAGCAGCTGTTTCTCACTCGTAAAGAAAAAGCTGAGGGTTGCTGCAGTTTATTTGTGGGTGAGTTTGATAAGACTGTCATCCTTCTTAGAAAATTTCGCTGCATGTATTTTGCTTTTTAGTTGGAGAGGCCTAAATAAGGTTAGTTAAGGTGTCTGGAAAATTCTGAATGTGCTTTCCTTTTTCAAATGCTTACATGGAGGGATTACCACACTTGGATCCAAGTTGAAGGAGGGAAGATTTAGGTTGGATGTTAGAGGGAAGTTCTTTACTAGGAGAGTGGTTAGGTCCTGGAACAGGCTGCCGAGGGAGGTTGTGGATGCCCCGTCCTTGGAGGTGTTCAAGGCCAGGTTGGACGGGGCCCTGGGCAACCTGATCTAGTAAATGTGTTTGTTTGGTGGCCCTGCTAGGCAGGGGGGTTGGAACTACATGATCCTTGAGGTCCCTTCCAACCTGGGTCATTCTGTGATTCTGTGATTCTTTGTAGTTATATCCAGAGAGATACCACCTGCCTACAGTATCTAGGGTTTTCAGTCTTGTCGGTAAATGTAAATAATCCACTATTACTAAAAATATCAATGTGTTACTAAAAATATCAATGTGTTACTAAAAATACCAACTCAACCTTTTAACAGAATAAATGTTGGGAAACTGTCAGGACATTTAAGAAATACATGGAGTGAAGAGTGTAGGTGTTTACATTTAATGACGTTTTAATGAAGCAAATGTCTGAATTCACAAGTAACTTACAGCCACTCATTTCCAGCAGCCTGCAGACCCTTTAATCCCTCAAAAATATAGGAATTATCTTCTTTAGAAGCTCTCCTCACTCTGTAAATCTGCAAGCTGTTGACAATATAGATTAGATTTATAAAATAAATTGGGTTTATTAATTACTTATGCACTAAGCACAGAAATTATCCTTCCTTTATCTGCAACAAGACAGAAGTATTTATCATCAAGTTTTTCTAGCCTGGGGAGAGTTATGCAAAGGAAATTGTTTGTTTGTTTTTACCTTTTAATTTTTTATGCATGTTGTATTCACACTTTTTGACAAACTGCCTTTCTCAGAAAATTGAAAGCTTTCTTCAGTATTGTTTGTCATTTTTAACTGCATGCCATGAGCCTAGATTGTATCAGAACTGAGTCCCCTAAATAAAATTCTTTCAAATAAAACAAGCAATAAGCCTCTATTCTTCTCAAGGAGTTTAAATCACAGAGAAATAGGTTGAGATTATAGGATGGATCTTAGTGTAGGGAGAGCTTATCTGAGAGGCAGGAGATAAGTAAAGCCTGCAGTCATAGTGACAAGAAAGGCTTCTGGAATAAGAAAGGATCCCTTTGTAAGTCAAGACACTGTGATTGACAATCTGAAAAAGGAAGAAGTTTTAATTGCCAAGCATAAGGCTTACCAAGAAGAGAAAGGAAGAATTTAAGTATATAGCTAAGGAATAGGAAAATAAATACAGAACAATTATTTCTGTATTTCATGAGCCTTCAAGGCCATATTTTCAGAGTTTCAGAGGAGTACAATAGCTACACAGCCAGGTTTTTAATACTGTTAATACTTTATTATGAAAATAATAAATTATGTTATTCAGGTCTATTTGATAGCAGAGTGACTTTAACAGTAAAATATTAATCAATAACCTACCCAGGTGACCTCTCAGGTCAAGGCTGACATTGCTGCCCCTTTGACTTCTAGTGGAAAAAGATGATGATTTAATCACTGCCATTTGACAATAGATGTACTAGTAGAACATGTTCTGCTCACTTCCTCCAAGAATCATAGAATCCCCTAGGTTGAAAGGGATACCACCTCTGAGGGTGATGCCTCAGTCAAATTCACTGGGCAGCTTCTTCCAATGCTTAATAATCCTTTCAGTCTAAAATTTATTCTTAATATCCAGTCTAAACTTCTGTCTTCTTCCTTTTACCATGCCAGAGAACGTAATTACTTGCAACTCTAATAGCTGGCAACTCCACAGGTGCAAGAGGCCAGATTATTAACAATGCCAAATTAACTCTACATCATGCATCCAGGGCTGAGGTCAGGAGCAATATGGACTAGAGGAGCAGAT
Source organism: Turnix velox (assembly GCA_013400935.1). Taxonomy (NCBI): domain Eukaryota; kingdom Metazoa; phylum Chordata; class Aves; order Charadriiformes; family Turnicidae; genus Turnix; species Turnix velox. The sequence goes on from VZTY01015813.1 coordinate 168,601, forward strand.
GAATGAAATGCAGAAGAATATTTGTAGAAGAATATTTGCATTTAGTATAACTCACTGGACCTCTCAGAGGTGATCTGGAGGCATTTGAGCAATACACATTTGATATACCAGTTGGGAAACATCAAGATGATCTCATTTATGTGTATTATAACAATTGACACTCTTAAAACTGATTGTACAACCATTGCTCAACTAGTTTTTCTCTGCTTCGTGTAATTTATTCTTCTGCTTAAAGCTTTTTTTTTCCCATCCACTGAGCAAAATTTGTTGTGCTCATATTGTTCTTTCTCTGTGAAGAATAAAACTTGGCTTACTAATCTTAGCCATGTGTATTCAGTAGGCTTATTGAGCATTTAAATCTTAGAGATCCCAGCAGCTTGAGCCAACACCTGGTTTGTTCCATTCACTGACCCTGCATCTTATTTTGAGTGTTCATGCAAGATTTAAACAATTCCTCTTCTTTTTAATATTCAGCTTACCTAGACCACAGAAACTAGGTTCTACAGGAAAATGTATGACACTGTTCTCAGTTGAGGACATAAAGCTATTTGCCATTCTTAGCCACACAATTCCCAAGTACATTAATTGGACCTGTTTGGCTGCATTGTGGATTAGATCATTCCAACTGAAATACTCCAGCCTATTTTTCTAAACTTTGAGTAACCCAACTTTTATTATCATGCAAATCATATACTCATCCACACTTCTTCTGGCAAATTGCTGCACAGGAAAGCATAGCTAATTTAATTCATTAATCCCTTCCCTAAAGCACAAACACCAATCTCCCGAGCTGGGTAGAGAGTAGGTAGCTTTATGTTCTTTTCAGCCGCTATATCAAAGTGAGAGACAATATGCTGGTTAATGCATATGACATCTGGATATGTTTTAATAAGCATTAGTAAGCAAATAAGTACTAGTTTAGCCCATATAATTTTTTCTTAACTTCTTCTTTCCATCCTTGTGAAGTTTGAACTTGATTATAGCTTACTACCCCAAGTTATATTCATATGACTTCTCTATTTTTTAAATTATTGTTTGGTTTTTGTGTGTCTATCATGTGTTTTATCTAGTCTAGAAGTATCATGTTCCACACCATAATTTGTATGAAGTTTCACAGCCCTTTTCTTTAGAAAGGACTCTCAGTACATTCACAGCACTTTGTCTGGGCAAACCTCCTGGCCTGGTGCATCCAGATGAGAACTCAGTCAAAAGATGCCTCAACTGGGAAATGCCAAGCACTTGGCTCTCCAGGAGGCAACGCTGTTACTCCCCTTCTCACCCCTGGTAATCATGTCTGGCTGTGGAAATATTCCTTTGCTGGCTTCCTGTTCAAAACCATGAGTGCTAGAAATAACCTCTTTGAATTTACACCAAAGGAGGAAAGTCCATTAACACATGGTTGTCTCAACCAGGTATTTTTCTGATGTCCCAAAGAGTTTCCAAGCATCAATAAAAGTTACTACAGGCATTAGTAGTAGAGCAGGGCTCAGGTTCCTCATTTGAAGTGAGGACTCTAATAACAACAAAAGATTGGGCTTTCTAAAAAGTATTAATATGATTTGGGTAGTGAAGCAATAGGCAGCTTGACTCAATAAGCAAGGATGATCCTGATTCAGAGTACTGGAAGATAAAGTATGAGCAGGTTGTAATGCCTCACTGTGTGCCAAGAGCTGTTTTTAATGTGAAAAGGGTGTTTTTTAGTACTTTACATGAAGAGGCTATGTCTCAGAAGCAAGGAATCAAATCTTTCCTGGTGGAATCCTCATGCAAATATAAGTACAGAAGTTGAAATTTTGGCCTTGATCAACTCAGTGGCAAAATTCCCTGAGGTCTGAACCAGGATTTCACCCAGCACATGTGACCAAGATCGCTGTATGCATGCTTTCCTATATACACTTCTTTATTTCACCAAAGAATTTCCTAGGAGGAAAGCTGAAATTTAATTTCCCAAAAGGTGCAGTGACTTTTTTCCTCCAAAATTTACATATGCATCGTTCTAGGACATAATCACCACCCCTTCGGCAGTTTCTGGCAACATTTGCAACTCAGTAATTAAATCACAAAGTCTAATAAAATTCTTTAACAAAAGTGCCACTGAAAACTCCAAGGACACAAGGCCCAGAACCTTGTATAGTTTCTTTAACAATGACTTTATAGTGACTTTACTAGTCAGGTCCATTTTTCCTAGATGAACCTCATCTCTTGCTAGCTATAAACATCGATGCCTCATTCCCACAAATCTTTTCCAATATCAGAAGTAACTATTAGCTTCTGCCACTAGTATGCCATTTTAGTGCTACAAATGTGATAGTTTCTACTATGACCATAAAACAGTAACTCTTCAGGCAAATTTATGGGTTATTAAGTACAAAACTAAGTCTCAGGCTGGTAATTTCAGCCATTTAGCACAGGTGATGTAGAAAAAATGCAAATACATGAACCATCACTTTTTAGGTCATGCATTTTAATGGGCTTTTTGTTTTCTTCTGTGAATTTTTTTTTTCTATTATTTTGGCTATTGTCCATTATACATTTCTTTGAGGAAAGCACTGTTTGTATGTAGGGATAGTCTGGTGAAGAGCTAATTGCCCACACTTTCTGTAAATTCCTAACGAATCTTTACACCAAACTGGCCAAAGATGATAGCACCAAAGGCTGTGACTAAGCTGCAAAACAGGTGGTGAGATGGCTTGTTTTCTTTTTGAAACCGTGACAGGATAGTAAGGAAGGGTTGTTTTATTTCTTGAAGCTTTGTTGCTATTTCATTTTATGGCAATTTTTTTTAACTATTAGTTTGGGTTTTTTTTTCATTTACTTTTTCAGTAAATATTAACTTTCACCCCTCACGCTGTGGTTGCCCTGGTGAGAGCAAAGCCCCTGGGAGCAGTAGGTGGCAGTGCTGTCTCTGGTCTCTTTATTCAAAGGAGCTGCAGCAGCACCGCTTGAAGAAGCCATTTCATGAAAATACAGCTAGTTCGAGTTCCTTCAAAGAAAGACTCTTCTGTTTATGGGCAATGCAGGTGGTGTGTACTCTC
>VZTY01015814.1:0-18722 GCA_013400935.1 Turnix velox
TTTTTTTTGTCTTTTAATTTTGGTTCATGCAAATATTCAGGCGAAAACACACAGTTTCTTTGAGGCAAAACAAAAGGCTTCTTTTAAGTAAAACAAAGATTTCTAAGTACTTCAACTTGCTGAACTCAGTTGCTTTGAGAGACTTAGGGGATGAAGCAGTCAGCAGGCTGAGTTGGTGACAAACAGCACGTCTGAATGGAAAAAGGGTTCATTTTTACTAGAGAAGGCAGAGGAACCCACACCCCCTGGATGCCTGCTCTGGGTAGAGGTCCTAGGGCTGTTTGCTGGGAAGGGAGTGAGGTGTTTAACCAGCATCCTCTGTTTGCCTTTGTTTAGGTAGGGCAAATCATTTGTGTGCTTTAGGATTCCTTCTCTTCTCCAGCAGATGTTTTATCTGTGCAACTGGTGGAGTAATTAAAGAGAGAGATGTGATGCTGGTGTGCAAACACTCCCTTGGGGCTGGGGGATGGGGAGAAAAATCCTTACAATAACCAGGTGGGAGAGTTGGAGGACACAGTGCTGTTCAGATGAAGGAGTGAAGTGAGCTTGGATATTGAAAATTTTACTTGTAGTATATCCCCACCAGCAGTGAGTTTCTATGTAGTATATCCCCACCAGCAGTGAGTTTCTATGTAGAAGGGGTTGGTGCAGTGGCTCCATGTGTCACCACGTCCCTGGTGCAGAGCCTGTCCCAACAGCAGCCAGATGAGCAGCAAAGTCAACACAAGATGCCAAAAGCAAAATGAATGTGACCCAACACATTTATTTTTGTGAGGGGATTGTTTGCCCCCTGCCAAGAATAATCAGGGGCTGCTGCTTATGGCAAATTCCTCTCCGAGTGCAAATAGTTCACTCAGAATTAGTGCTGTGGTGGCTGGGGGATGATTAAATGTTCCATCTGCAGGAAATTCCCAGAAGATTCCAGGGTTTTTCCCAGTGACTGTGGCACCAGCAGTGGGGTGACATAGGAGCCTCCCCATATGAGACATCCAGAGGCTTTGAAGGCTCAAGTGGCTCGAGCATATTTTTGCTCTGCTCTACATTAAATAATGGCAGTAACATGCTGGTTCCTCTAATGACCTTGATTAAGCTATTGGTTATTTCCTTAATTAGCTACTTGATCTACTTACACCTAAAATAAGTCTATTTGCTTACCCAGAGGAGGTGGGGGAAAAAAAGTACTCCAATTTTTTTCCTTTTTAAGTTTTATTTTACTTTTGAATAGGTTTTTCTCCATTTAAAAGGCTTTATTTCCTCACCAAAAGGGACCTCAAATGAGATGGTCACAGTTTTAGCATGGTGATGAGGGGACTATGCTGGTGGTGCTGGAGCATCTTGCTGTCACCACTGCAGACATGACTTGGAGGGGGCTGGAGGTGAGCTGAGATTCCAGAGGCTGAGCAAAAAGGTCCCATGGCTTTATTCATGGAGGTGGTGACCTATAAATCCAACCAGCCATTTCAGGCTGGCTGTGGAAATGTGCTGGCATTTGTGGATGTGACACTGACAGATGGGCACTGTGACTTCCTGGGAGCTGGCTCTCCTGGTGGCAGCAAATTTAAAATGAGACAGAGTATATATATCCATTTATTCCTGGTATCAGTGTTATGCAGACAAACAAAGTATGTTGAAGTGGTCTTCTGAGTGCTCTGTTTGTGTGTATTAACTGGGATGGTGTCTCAGAGCCAGTTCTGGAGGAAAGGATGTATCTTTTAACCTCCAGTGGCTGTTAAATCTCCTATCTATAGCACATCTCATCACAAAATCAGTATCACCAGTTCTTCACCAGTGCACCATTATTTGTTGCTCTCTTTCTCTCCCATATCTCAGAGTAGAAAAGATTTGGAGGCTTTTTGTGATACATGCAGCTCTAGCAGCAGCCTGTGCTTCGGACAAGCCTATTTGTTCATGCTTTTATGCTGTTTATTACTCTTGAAAATACTCACCTCGTGAGCCTTAGCTTCACACCCTCCTCGATACAGAACTCGCTGAAACACATATTGGGAAATGAGCCTGATTCCATATATAAACTGGAGAGACAGAAGTTGGGACTCTCCCAGCTAAAACAGAGCTAAATGCTTGCCCTCCAGTTACATCTTTAGCATCAGTGCCAAGAAATTATGTATTTGAGGGGAATTACTAGAAGTTTTGACATACACAAGCTGAATTCCTTCGAGTCTCTTTATATTTCTAGAAATTTGATGTGAATTTGGACTGTGTGACTTTCCTCTCTCCAAACAAACTTTTTCCCATGGCCCATGTAAAAGCCAGAGCATCACCCCACGATGCTGAGCCTCAGGGAGCAACATGAATGTAGCTCCAGCTCCATCACTGGCTCTTTTCAGGATGCGCTTGGATGGCAGTGCCAGAAATCCCTTGTGCAGCTCTTTTGTTGGGTTTGCAAAACAGCTTTTGGAGCTGAGGGTTGGTGGGAAGGACTTCAGATACATCAATTCTGGTGGATCAGATGGCTCAGAAAACAATATCCTAGTTTATAGCCCAGTCTGAAATGGCTGTCATGACGTTGCAAATGCAAACATGGTGGGTCTTGTGGTCAGCTGTGCTTTGGCTACCACAGATGAGCATCACAGATGTTGCAATGCCAGAGCAGCGTGTTCCTTTACACATCTGTCCTGGATTGCTTGTGTAACCACAGACAAATCATGGGCATCCTCCAAGTTTCAGATGGGGATGGAGCCACAGACCTCCTGTTGCAGCTGCCTGAGTGTTGGTGCCAGCCCTGCAGTGGTACCCAGGGATGCCCATGTTTGGATGGTACAAGCAGTTGGGTCCCTGTTGTGGCCAGCAGCTCCAAATGTAATGGAAAAAGCCAACAATACTAGGCAAATGTCCATGCCTAGGAAGAATGTATGTTGCTGGTTTGTCTTCTCTCTGCTTTTCTTTCTTCTGCAGTTCCTGGGAAGAGAGAGCTGCCATGAAATATTTGCTCTCTCCATGTTCCTTGGGAGGCTGTGCTTGGAGTTCACTCTCTTGGCACTGGTGGACTGAGGGATGTTCCCAGCAGTTTCATTACATGCGTGTAGTTCTAACTCCTGGTATTCTGTGCAAAAGATTATAAAAATGAAGAAAAGGTGGGTCTGGGTAATGAGGTAGCTACTTAATCACAGCAGGACCGGCAGGAAAATGTGAATTAAATATTTATGGGACAGCATTCATTAACATTTTCACTGTGTTGGCACCGGGCAGCTCAGGAGAATTGGAGTCTGTGTGTTGCAGAGCCATGGACCTGGAAAGAGCTGCTGCAGGGGAAAGGCATGAACGCTGGCTTTGTTACCCCCATGTGTTGTGTTTGGAATTGCAGAAGTAAGCAGGTTTTCAGTAATTTTCACTCACAGCTCTGAAAATCCTCCTGGTGGTTAAGTATTTTGGGTCTAAATTTTTTTTTCTGCCTGCTGTGGGTCTTACGTGAGTGCAAGTGACTGAGACTGAACCCTTGATTTGCAGGCAGGCAATTAGAGAGATAAGACTAAGTGACTTCACGTGTCTTCTTTTTAGATTGCTGGAGTCTGAGTTGCCATAAAGGGCTGGGATTAAGCAGAGATTGAGCTCTCAGGGCGCAGGAGATGGGCTGCAGCCGGGGGCCTTGTCCAACATGCACTGTAGGGACTGAGTTACAAGGAGTGAGTTATCTGTGGGTGTGAAATGATGCCAGGAAGATGAGGACTGATGATAAAGTGATGTTAATGCTTGCTTTGTTAACAGTGTGGAAAGTATCAAATTACTCTGGCGCTATAAATCTAAAGCGTTTCCTACATCTGTTCTGTGAAGCTACTTAAATGATTGAAATGTGTTTATTTGTTGGCTGTTGCATCCTGAGAAGAGGAGGAGAGCAAAGAATATTGACTTCCCATAGCAGTAAGAGGAAGATCTGAAGCATTAGCAGCCCAATGGATTAAATATTCATAATTTCATAATCATCTAGGTTGGAAGGGACCTTTCAAATCATAGAGTCCAACCATCAGCCCAACTCTGACAAGCCTTGTACTTACCTAGATAGGGACTTGAACCCTTGACCCTCAGATTAGGTGTCTGATGCTCTCCCAACTGAGCTACACATTCCATTGAAATTAGACAGGTTTTATGTTAGATTTTAGGATAGCTTGTTCTAGATCAGCAATGTGAGCCCAGCACTGGCCCCAAGCTTGTGCCAAAGGCTGTACTGGTTGCATCACTCTAATGGATTTGGGATTTGGAGATGAAGGTTTGTGTCTTGATGCCATCGTGATGCCCTGTGCTTCAACATTAGAATCATAGAATGGTTTGGGTTGGAAGGGACCTTAAAGATCATCTAGTTCCAAACTCCCTGCCATGGGCAGGGAAACCTGCCACTAGACCAGGTTGCTCAGTCTAGGTTGCCTTGTCCAACCTGACCTTAAACATCTCCACAGAGGGGGCATCCACAACCTCTCTGGGCAACCTGTTCTGATGTCTCACCACCCTCACAGTAAGGAATTTCTTATATTCAGCCACAGTAAATGATGTTCCAGCTTTGTTCTTTCCCTTAGGGTAGAGAAAGTTTGTCTTGGTATTACTGTCTCTGAAAGACACTTTGTCCTACTTTCTAACAAGTGTAGAAGGGACAAGTACAGATGTTGGAGAAGTACCTCCTTTACCTGAATGCCTGCTGGATAAAATAAATGCTAATCTTTACTAATTAGCTAATAGACTCACCACGGATGTCTCTGCAATCCATTTATGCACTTGAAAGCTCCATTAATTTCCACTGGTACCTTACAACAGAGCTGCGAGTGACAAGCTCCACTAGACCCATGCCCTTTGTTTTCCGGTAGCTTTTTGCCCCCTGTGGACAAGGAAAGAGCTGTGTGGCTCCAGGTGACAGTCACAGGAGCAATGTGGCTGGTGCCAGGCTTCTTGCTGCATTTCAGCCTCTGGTGTGTCATATTTTGTCACTTGGCATCAAGCAATGCTTTGTGGCACCCCATGTAGGCAGCTTTAACTTGCCACTTAGCTTTCAGCTGTGTAACTGGTTGTTGAGATGTGCTGATGGGGAAGGAGGGAGATGTCTCTGCTCATGGCAGGGAGGTTGAAACTAGATGATCTTTAAGATCCCTTCCAACCCAAGCCATTCTATGCATGGAGGTGCCATGGTTGGTCCCCATGGGGAGGTGGGTACAGCTGGGGACCTGGGGAGGATCGTGGAGGAGCTAAATGGCTTCTCCTACTCTCATTGCTTTGACATGCTGCTTGTGAGGGAAGTACAAACATGTTACTCTGCACTGGGAAATTAAAGGAGTCTTTGTTCTGGCTTCACACATCGTGCTTTTTAAACTTTCAGTGCAGTGTTTGTTGACATCGTGGTTCCAGCAGTTTCCTGCCTGTTTGCTGTTTCTCCTGAGCTCTCCTGCCCAGCCTGGCTGGGGCTTCTTTCACTGCGAGGTTAAATTTCCTCCATGTAAATGCTTTCTGCTTTCCAAGCTTCTTGTTATTTGTTGTCTCCATGCTTTCATTTTCTTAAACACTGTAGGAAACGGTGTCTTCCATGAAGAGCTAAGAGCCCACACCTCTGAACATCTTCAATTTAGACACTTTCTCAGTGTCTTAACACCCACTGAAAATCAGTGGGAGATGAATTCATAACTACATGCTAAAATATGAAGCTATCCCAAGTATCTGACCACTTCTCTTGGCCCCCTGTGTTAGAGCAAGGGCTTTCAGAAAGGCAGCAAGAAGAGCAATCCCTCCTTGGAGCATAAGCACCAGAAACTGTTCAGAATTAGTCGAAGTCACTGTGTATTTTGCAGGCCCAGAGCATGTCCCATCAATGACTTTGCAACCCCTGCATTGGCTGCAGATGATGATCCAGTCCCTAAAACCAGTGCTCAGAGGTGAGGGTGGTGGAGGAGCAGTGCTGAAGTGGGTCACTCTTTTCCCCTCCCTCTTGTTCCCCTGTAAAACAAGAAAAGCTGTAACATATCATTGGAGGTACCAGGGGGTGTTCTGGAAACCTTAATCCTTGGACCCCCAAAATTTGGAGAAGGCTGACTTAAATTTCATAAAATGTGGCACAAATCTGAAGCTGAGAAGCAAATACAGGGAGAAGTGCAGAGGCTGGGGAAGCAGGGAAGTGCTCTTCTCTGTGTCTTACATGCCATGTAAAGTTTACCAAAGTCAGAACTTTTTTCACAGAAGTATGTTCAGAGTACAGCAAGTGTCAAAATCCTTGGCAGTGGGTTTGCACTGGTGCATGTTGTAGATGCTGAGGGAGGGGAAGGCAGCTGTTGAGCTGTGATTGCTGCTTATTACACTAATTAGGATGGTCTCACTGGTATTGTGAGATTCCTCTCTCCTTCCCCCACCTGTCTGTTTGACCATCCGTGGTTGCTCATCTTCTTGAGATGCATGTCTGAGAGGCTTAGTCCCACAGGGAGCCTGTCATCCCTCTTCTGCCACTTCTCTGCACTGATGCAGGGCAATGATCACACTTTGCACAGGGAAGGAATTTGGGGGATTGAGCTATTTGTCCAGGAAGCTGAGATGTTGCCCCATCTCTAGAAGCCCATATTTCCAAGGTTCTCAGCCAGATAAGCCACCCTTCTCAAAAAGCATCCTAACCTTTTTGGGATAGAGGGAAGAGGAGCACATCCAGCACTTCTGTTGCCTTTTTTCCCCCACATTTTATTTTCTGCCCTGTTACCAGTATGACCAGTCTAAATACTGGTCAGAGCAATCTTTTACAGTTCAAGCACACTGTAGTAAGGTTCCCAGTTCTAAACCAAGGAATGTCCACTACTTTCCAGAAATGTCCTCCCTCTCTACTGCTGGAGCTTAGCTGACCCTTCCTTCAAGTACCACTGCTGGCAGCAGATGACTGTCCTCCAAACTGCTGATTGTTATGTTGCAAGGAGACACTGTAAGTTGAATACCTAGCAAAAACAAAGCATTGGCTCCTTTGGAAGCCCACCTGGTTTTTATTTCACTGAGGAGGGGGGTTATTCCTTGTCACAGGGTGTTTGCTTTGAAGAACAGCCTGTTCCAAAGCAGGCAGCAGAATGCTGTCTGAACTACGAAACAATGGGACTCTCTAAATCTGGAGCAGCAATAATTGTTTCTGAAAGGCTGATGTGTTTAGTCTGCTCATGTTTAGCAAACATGTTTGCTTTGTCCTTTGAAGATAATGTTGTTTGTATGGCACAGTGTTGGGGGGGAGGGAAAAAGAGGAGGAAGAAAAGGCCTGTGGCTTTTCAGTGTGTTTATCAAGCTGATGGGAGCAGTAGCACTGGATAATGCGGGTGTCCCTACATTAATCATGAGCAGTTTGGTTTCTCCACCCCTCCTGATACTCAAGCTGTGGGCAGGATGCCCTCTAGACTCCAATGAGCTGGGAGCACCATGCCCAAGGTTCAGGCTGGTGGAAGACTCCAGACCAAAACAGTGGTGCTACTGTGGTCCTCTAGCTGGGGACATTATTAATGGATCTCATTAATGTTTACAAATATGCAAAGGATGAGTATCAGGATGATGGAACTAGGCTCTTTTCACTGACCTCCAATGATAGGACAAGGGGAGATGGGTACAAGCTGGAGCACAGAAGGTTCCAGAGAAATGTAAGAAAAAAACTTTTTCACAGGGAGGGTGACAGAACACTGGAACAGACTGTTCAGAGAGGTTATGGAGGCTCCTTCTCCGGAGACCTGAGTTCCTGTGTGACCTGGTCTAGGTGTTCCTGTTCTGGCAGGGAGATTGGACTAGATGATCTCTGGAGGTCCCTTCCAATCCCTGACATTCTGTGATTGTGACATCTGTGAGATGGCACCCATCTTGTTACAGGGTGGCTTTGTCCCTTTGCTGAAGACTGTTACTGGATTGGGGCTCCTGCAGCAAGAAGGGTTGCTCTGGGTACGAAGCCCGCATGGAATGGGGACAGATTGGGACCTTATTACAGAGGGAGCTGGAGTCAGTGCCCATACTTCTGGCTGACCCTCTTCTGATACCATCTTAATCCCTCCCTGTGAGTCCTGATACCCTTGTTGGTGTGACAGCCAGATGAGTCAAAATCCCTGTGGATTGTGATAAGATAGAAGCAAGAGCCATGCTTTACAAGAAGGGAAGCAGGTTGAGGAGATGGCAGGTTATCTGAGGAAGGGGTGTGGGTTTCCAGCTGCATGATCTCGCCTTTGATGAGGGCTGTGATTGATGCCACCTTGGGAGCAGGCCGCTGTCAGCCAGCCGTGGGCTGACCTTTCCTTGATGGGCTGAGCTGCTCTAATGGCGATTTGTATATTGGGTTTGATGGACAAGGCTTGACACAGCATGGAGAAATGGGTCTGGGGAATGACTGACAGCCCTTTCCCATTAAGGTTGGTGAGGCACTGGCTGTTTTACGGTGATTTCTTTCAGTGGGCATGTTTTTGCAGGATTATATTGTAGCAGGGAAGTTTTACTGTGAAATCTTCCTCTTTAACTGCCTTTTAAGCAGTTAAAAAAGGATCAGAATCAAGTAACTCGCAAGCTAGAAGGCTTATCACTAAAAAGGCTGTTGAGATTATACTCTTAATTAATATCTAGTGAATTATTTTTAACCTGACTCTAATGTTCAGGCTTCTTAGGCGGATGAAACAATGCAGTAGTTTGCACCCAAGATATGTTCTGGGTTTTGTTTGTAATTCAGCTGTGTAAAATTTCAAACCCTTGACTTCTTGCAGACAACATTTAAAACCTTTTAATTTCCATGATGTGAGCTCCATATAAATCACAGCCTGGTTGGCACATCTCTTGGGTGCTTGTGGCAAGAGTAATGAATTTCATGGTTTGTTATGAGCTACTAAAACCAACACAAACACAGAGAGCCCGTTGTAATCGCAGTGTATCATTCGAGGAAGCAATTTATTCCTAAGTATGAACAAATGTCAAGCCATGATAACAAATTGTTATTCCTAATTAAAACAAAGGGAAGAACAGCAAACATCTCTCGTGTCATTTATGTGCAGTGCCAGGCTGGCTTGGGGACAGTGGAGCTCCATGGAGTTCCATCCAGCTTCAGCAAGTGGGACAGCCAGGCTGTAAACCTTGCCATAATCTATGACACATTGGCCTGCTGTGTGCTCTCCAGGCAGGGCACAGGACCCATGGTCATTAAAAGGAAGGGGCTAGGAAACCACCCAAACTTAAATTGAGATGCCGCTGTTTTAATTAGGGGTTTTATAATTATTTAAAATCCAGGGTAAAGTTATCATGGGTAAAGTTTGGGTGGACTGTTACAACATGGGCCAGTCCATCTGCTCACACAAGCTGGCTTTATGTCATGCAGGTCTACTTCATGCTCCCAGGTATGGACTAAAAACTTATTTTGGCACCATCTTCCCACTGAGCAGTTGGAGGAGAGGAGCCACATGCATTCCTGACCATGGCCTGCATTTGCAAATACACAGTGGAACTTAAGATTGAAAGACATTATGGAAGCCTGTTTCCATTCATGATCCATCATGGGTGATTTCCTCCCAGATGTGTTACAGATGCATCAGGTGGATCCAAAAATGCACTGGATTTATCACCTCGCTGTGCATTTATCACAGTTTGGGAGTAAAAGGTAAAATGGTCTTTCCTCTTTGTTAGCAAAGAGCAGGCAGATGTCTGTCATGGGCAGGAGAAAAATCTGACCATCTTACACCAGGATTGGTTTCTGAGGAGTTGGGAAAGAGAGTTGTGTGGTGGAATTCTTGCTTCCAGTGCCAGGCTTGGCATAGGGGCTTGTTTGTTGCCTAGCTATGGCAAGGGGAGCACTGAAATTCCACCAGCAACCAGAGGAGATGTTCACGGTCTGATTTATGGAAGTAAAAAGCAGAGCTGTGTCACTTGCCCTGGACTCTGTGATGGCTCAAGACTGGACTCTGAGCAAAGGAGATGGTCGAGCACTGTGCCTTGGTCCCAGGGGATGCATAGCTTTTGGAGGGGATCCAGGTAGTGAATGGCTGGTGCAGGGGAGAGCTCAGTGAGCAAAGGGAAGGATTCCTCAGGGCATCATCACTGACCCATAACAGCTTATCAGACAGGTTTGAAGCCAAAAAAGAAAATAAAAATCATCTAACATGACAGCAATCCTGACAGCATCAGGCAGCAAGAGAATCCTGAGCTGCTGCCAAGGCACATGTTAATGCAGACTTGCAGGGTTGGGTGGTTATCCTGGAAATACATCTTCTATTTTGTGTAAATGGAAAATTAATTTGGTGCTGATCAGAGGTTTAGATCTTTGGAAAACATACCACCAGATAAGCTGAAGATTTACGCGTTTCCTTCTTAGCATAGTTTCAGTGAAGGCTTTATTGTTTGTGGAAAGGCCCCAAGAAAAACATGTCATTAAAAAAATAACTGTGTTGAATTTATTTAGTTTAAATTACAATACAGTGCCTTAATGAGGCTTTTGTAGACATTATTAAAGGACACTATTAAGGAGTCTGCTGTTGAGAATCAATCCTATCAGGCAAGGAAATTTCAGAAAACCACGTGAGCCCCCAGATTGTTGTCTGCATTTGCTTACAGATTTGATTTCAACTTACAAAAGTAAAAAACATAGTGCTGAGTTAAAGCTGGAGGCTATGAAAAGCCTTATTATTGTTAAGCTCCCTAAAGCTTCTTGCATTAAGGTGATTAGAAAAAAAAAAGAGAGAGAAAGATACAGTGATTGATTGAAACTCTGCAGCATGCTCCATGTGTCACAGTCAGGCAGCAGGGCAGTTGGTGGGTGAGAGTCCTTTTCCTTTTTGGACTACCATCTTGTGGGGCAGATGGGATACAGGGCAGTGGTGCTTAGAAGCGCTAGCATGGAGTGCCCCATGGTGGTCTTTTGCCTTGATGTGTTTCAGAGGATATGTGGTTCAGGCTTGGGATGTGCTCACAGTCTCCTCATTGCTCTGTTGGTGCATCAGAGGATGCTGACAAGGGTCAAGTCTGCCTGGGTGGTCAGAAATGGGTAGGAAATACAGAAAATCATCTCTGAAATCAACATGTATGGGTGGTACCCACCCTCCTGTGTCTTCTGCTGCTGGGATCTGTGGTGTTTTTAAAAGTAAATTCCTCCTTGCAGACTGACAGCAGGGATCCTTACCCAGGGCTCTATGGAAAATGTGTAGAAGCAGCGACAGCAGGAGGAGAGGGTCTGTCTCAGGCAGCAGCCACATGAAGGTACAAATGGCAGCCCTGAGGAAAAGCGGAGGCAGCCAAGTTCTCAGATTTAATGACCTGCATCCAATGTTGGGCTCTTTGCCCCTCCCTCCACCCCATTTGTCTTTGAGATAAGACATTCCTGCTTCTGGCATTGAGAACTATGGAAAGGCTCTGCTAAAAAGGATAAAACTAACAATAAGAAGTAAAGTTCAACCTAATTTAAAAGTCATAGAATCCTAGAATGGTTTGGGTTGGAAGGGACCTTAAAAATCATCTAGTTCCAGTCCCCCTGCCATGGGTAGGGACACCTCCCACCCCACTAGACCAGGTTGCTCAATGCCTCATCCAGCCCAGCCTTCAACACCTCCAGGGAGGGGGCTTCCACAACCTCTCTGGGCAGCCTCTTCCAGTGTCTCACCACCTTTACAGGAAAGAATTTCTTTCTTATATTGAGACTGAATCTCCCCTCTTCAGTAGATCAGCCCTGACCTTTATTTTGTGACTTGAATTCTCCAAGGAACTTTCCCAATATTTTGGGGACACCCTGGTGCACCCTCTGAAGAGAGAGGCATTTGGCTGAGAGGAGTGGGACTCTGCAACGTAGGGACTTCTCTCTACCCTGCTCACTGCTTTTTGCAGTCACTTTGCCTTTCCTCTCTTGTGTTTGCAAAGCCACATCCTCATCAGCCTCTTGTTCTGTTGCTTATTGCTGCTCTGTGGCCAGGGGATCACAGCTTCTGCTTCCCCACAGCCCAGAAAATGTCTTGGCACTGGGATGGGAGCACTGGCTTGGTGAGATGAGATTTCTCTGCAAATTACAGGGGCGAGCGTGGGAATGGAGGTGAAAAAAGCACTGAGCATCCAATTTTACATTTCTGTGGGTAGAAAGAGTGATGGGAAAGAAATCTGTTGTTGTGCCTGTCGCTGTTAGCCAGGATGGGCTCAGTGATGGGGAGGACCCGCCATCCCACTGATCCCAGGCTGGCTCGTGGTATGTGTAGCCTTTGCCCCCATGGGCTGCAGAGGCTGGAGCCTCTGTGACCTTTCAAGATAGCAATGCTGTACACTGCTCCATCAAGCTGCAGCAGAGGATGCTCACTAAATAATTCAGAAAGGCAACTTGATCTGACATTCATCAGGTTAGTAACCCAGCGACCTTGAAGATGCCAGTCTGCTGTCACTCTGTGTAGCCATGCCATGTAGCTCATTGTCATCAGGAGAGTCAACAGTGTCACATGATGCCCTATTGATTGCCAGACAATCAATAGACCAGGCTATAAAGTGCAGCATTTATGAAACATGGGCTTTTACAGTGATTTCTTAAATCACCCATAGGGATGAGTTGGCACAAGTGGCAGAAGGAGTGAAGTTGGCTGGGTTTGGGTTTATGTCTTCCAAACAAGCAGCAAAGGGCAGAAAGATGGGGCTACATTTACAAGCACAGTTGGCCATCTCACACCTCTGTGCCTGCTTCCTGCTCTTGATCTTTATCTGGGTAGTGAAGGTTTTACTTCTGGTCCTTTGCTTCATTGCTGGCAGTTGTCAGCATCCATCCTCGTAATGGTCCTCTGTGTGACCTTTGATAATGTGCTCCACCGACTCGGTAGTCTCCTTGCTGCTTAATGAAACACCCATTTCACCTGTGTAATGTGCAGAATCCGTCAAGAGATCTTGTGTGGCTTCTGGAGTTATTCCAACACATGACCTTTTCACAAGCCTTGCAGTAGGTAGCAGTAATATGGAGTGATTGCCAATGAACCAGCAGCCTTCAAATCTGGAAGGCTCATTTCCACTTCCCTAAGACAGCTGCGTGTCCAAATGTGGCAGCTTCTAACCTGAATTTTTTTTTCTTTTTTCTTGGATTTTGTGGATATTTTGGTTTGCAAGTATTGGAACAGGAAGTCTGCCAGGAGTAATGATGATTGCACATGCTGTTTGGAGACACAAAGTTCTTCTGCTTGTAATTAGCCACGTAACTGAGATGTTCTAAGTGTTAATCTTGCTGATCTTTTGCATCAACTCATGAGTCTCACATAGAATCATAGAATAGTTTGGGTTGGAAGGGACCTTAAAGATCATCGAGTTCCAACCCCCCTGCCATAGGCAGGGACACCTCCCCCTAGACCAGGCTGCCCAGTGCCTTGTCCAGCCTAGTCTTGAACACCTCCAGAGAGGGGGCATCCACAACCTCTCTGGGCAACCTCTTCCAGTGTTTCACCACCCTCACCGTAAAGAATTTCTTTCTTATGTTGAGTCTAAATCTACCCCCCTCTAATTTATATCCATTATTTCTAGTCCTCCCATCTGATACTATGTTAAAAATTCCTTCCCCTGCCTTTCTGTAGGACCCCCTCAGGTACTGAGAAGTTACTATGAGGTCCCCTCTGAGCCTTCTCTTCTCCAGGCTGAACAACCCCAACTCCTTCAGCCTGTCCTCATAGGGCAGTTGCTCACCTCCATTTTATCTTTGTGGATCAACTAATACTTAAAAGTTTGCAATTTCTGGTATGATTCCTTCTTTGGGGATGATCCAGTTGGCCAAGACAGCTGAGCAGAACTCAACTTTTGCTGTAGGATTCTTGGTTGTGTAGGGAAGACGCCACCATCTGCCCTGTGGTGGGGTCATGCCAGGCTGGTGCTGGGTGATTGAAGCTGTTGTAGATGGAGTTACATGGAGCACACTTGACAAGAACTGAGGTTGGACACTCAGTCTTGTGCCTTGTTAGCCTTTCCTCCAAACAATAGGGCCAGCTGGTGGCCCTGTTGGAGTGGCACTTGGAGCACTAATAAGACACTTTGCTCCCAAATGAGTATAGCTTTGCTTCTTTAAAGTTCATGCAGAGGAAGTCAGTAATTTTACTCATGCATTGGGTGAAAATTAGCACCTACAGGAGCTGGGAATAGAGAAGTACCTTTCTTCATGCCAGTGGTAGCCTCTAGTCACTGCTGCATGCTTCTAGGAATAGATTTCCAGGGAAGGTTGTTACAGTAAACACGGGTAATTTCTCCTCTATGGCATTTCTGCTTAACATTATCATTTTGTAAGCAGGCTTCTTTATTTGCTTTTGCCCGGTTCAGTTTTGTCTCGTTGCCTTTGTGTTGTAATTAACATGTTCTGAGTTTAAAAAAGAAAAACATGTCATCTGTAGAACATTAACCACAGAGAGGCGAGCAGAGAGCCTGCCCACAGTGCTGATGCAAGCTGGAAGGGACAAAGTGTGACAATTCAGGGAGCAAAAGGATCAGGGGGAGTTTTTTCCTGCAAGTTCTGTTGCTCTGTGTAGCTGGAGGAGTCAGAGGGGCCCCTCCTGGCCATCACCAGCAGAAGTGGAGGTGATGCTGCTCCTACTTCCATGGAAGAGTGGGCACAGTAACAGGGTCTTAGTCCAGCAGCTGCAGATTAGATTTTTTTAAAAGAGAAGAAAAATAAATTAAAATAAAAAAAAGGAACTGTAAGTGCTCAAATGTTTCATCAGTTTCCCTGAATATTTTCTTTTGTCTAAAGTTATCTGAGCCAGATGAGGTCTCTGCACAGTCTTGGTCCCATCCCACTTGGCCAGGGTAAGTTGGAGCTGCTCCAAGGGGGAGCTGGGCTGGTTTGTCCCAGCTGAAGATCTCGCCCTTGAGATTTGGAGTGTAATTCCATATAATGAGACCTAATTTATGAGCCTTAATCATAATAATTTAAGGCATTTGAGGCTGCGGAAAGACTCGCAGCTGTAGTTTCTGCATCCTTCTGTGTTCTGTAAACACAGACAATATTGCCAGAATCAAGGGCTTCTAAATCTGGAGCCAGGCCCCAAAAGTCAGATGTAATGCTGGAAAAGCACTACATGTTGGATGAGTTTTATTGACTTTCTGCTTTTTTGAGCCTCCAGAAACGAGGTTTTTAATTTCACTCACTTTTTGAAAATGCAAAACACTCTCCCCTAGTTGACTTGAAGCAGAGGTTCATTTCTGACCACCTGACTCCCCAGCAACAGCCTTTTAGTGCAGCAGAAGAGATTTGGCAGCACAGTTCCTGTGTTTCCTTTCCCAAGGGGAGAGAAGAAAGGGTAAGGACGGAGGTTTTGGCATCCCCATTGGTGTGGCATCTTCCTGGGGTCTCAGACCTCACCTGAAATACATTAAAAAGGTGTGAATTGTTCATCTCTGGGGTGATATAAAAGCAAAGGATGGAAAGCAGGCGACAACTGCAACACCACACTAATAATTTGCATTTCCCAGAATGTTTAGCACAAACATGCTGTGTCTAAAAACAGTGGGGAATCACAGCAAATGACTGCAGAAAATAATTAAGAGGACATTGAAAGCCAGGAGAAAATAAATACGTTGCTGAAAGCCAGCAGATCATTGCTTTTAACAGTCCTGGGTACTTAAGAAATGATGCTTTATGTTTGACACTGAGTTGTGATTCTTGGAATCATAGAATAGCTTGGGTTGGAAGGGACCTTGAAGATTATATAGTTCCAATCCCCCTGCCATAGGCACGGACACCTCCCCCTAANAAAAGTCCTACCCCTGCCTGTTTGTAGCCCCCCTTCAGGTATTGATAAGTTACTATGAGGTCCCCCCAGAGCCTTCTCTTCTCCAGGCTGAACAACTCCAAAAGAAAGCAAAATCTGTCAAAATCAATCAAAGTAGATAATGATCACGGCTTGCTTTTCTAGTTCTAACTCCCCTGCCATAGGCAGGGACGTCTCTCCCTAAATCAGGTTGCTCAGTGACTTGTCCAGCCTGGCCTTAAACCCCTCCAGAGAGGGGGCATCCACAACCTCTCTGGGCAACCTGCTCCAGTGGTTCAGTCAGCATCAAGTGAGATGATAGTAGAAGTAGGATAATTAGTGTCTTCACACCACTCAATTTGGGCTGCTGGTGTGGGGCCAACTCTTTGAAACACACACAGGCAAGCCAGCAAGAAGGATTTTAAAATTCTTTCCCTTCTCTTCCATTCCTTAAGCAGCCTTGCAGGATTTATTGATTTTGAACGGAGGGGGGGTTGATTTCCCGACAAATCTATCCACGGGCGGGTGGCCGAGGGGCCGCGGGGTGGTGGGGATGCGGTGACTTTGGCTTGCTGACATCATTGCTCATTAGCATGCAGGAGAGGAGAGCAATGCAACAGCACGGCCCCGCGTCGCTCCCGCGCCGGCAATTATCCGCCGCCGCCTGCATCGCTGCTCCTTAATGCCTCGCCGCTCCCGGAGCAAATTGGACATCCTCCCGTCACCTCCCAGGGTCACTTGGTGACAGAGGGGTGGGAAGGGGAGAGCTGCTGGATTCAGTTGGATTGAGAGAGAGAGGGGAAGTGAGGAGGGAGCTGGATTTCAGAGGGGAGGAGATTGAAGCGAAAGCTTAGAAGCGCGGGGCAGGGGATGATAGGGTTGTCCACGGCAAGTTTTCGTGGGGAAACGTGGCTCTGCTGTGAAAGGCTCTGAAATAAACCCCGTGGTGCCACCCCGTGTGCTGGAAGAGCCCGGGATGGTTTATGACACTGCGGTGCTTGGGCTGGTTCTGGGAGCAACCCAGCAGCCGAAAGGCAACGAGAATCAGTAGGACATCGCAGCGATCCGCTGGATACTCTCCTCCTGCGCTGTCAGTGGGAGCAGGTAAGAAAATGCTTTTCTCCTATGACTTCAAAGTTATGGTGAGGGTGGTGAAACACTGGAGCCCAGACAGGCTGTGGATGCTCCCTCCCTGGAGGTGTTTAAGGCCAGGCTGGACAAGGCACTGAGCAACCTGGTCTAGTGGGAGATGTCCCTGCCGATGACAGGGGGGTTAGAACTTGATGATCTTTAAGGTCCCTTCCAGCCCAAACTATTCTATGATTCTCTATGATTAGGTTTTACGAGAGGTAGAAAGTAGAAGAGGAGGAATAAGCAGGAGGATGTAGGTAACTGCGTGCGAACTTTGCTCGATGTGCTGGTGATCCACGGGGGGGCTGTGCTGTTCCCCCCCCACAGCCTTTGCTGCTGCTGTTGTTGTTTGTGGCTGGAGAAGGTTAATTGTCAAATTGCATTTCTGCAGCTGTGGGAAGTCAGAGAGAAACACTGATGCCACCGTAATGGATTTTTTTTCATTCTGAAAACAAGCATGAAGGGCTCAGCTGGCTCTAAATAGGAATAAGTATTAAAAAAAAATCCTCATCTCTCAATGTTAATTTCATTGTTGTGGTAAACAGCTTCTGGAAGCCTGGGCTCTCTGAGCATTTTTTAAGCAGGCTGGTGTTGTGGATGAAGATGTGACTGTTTGGATGTTTACTGTGATGGTTTTGCTTTCCTGAGGATGGAGAGTTTTAAAGTAATCATCTCTCTTTCATGCCAGAATGCCCAACTCTAACCTACGTTTGCAACCTGGGGGGTTAGATTTTTCCATACAACCTTTTCAAATTTCTTTGTTTGTTCCTTTAAAGGAACATTTTAAGCAGATGTGACACAGACGTGACCTGTGACCATCGAAAGATTTTAATCCAGTTACTCTTTGTTTTGTCATCATGATTCCCTGGCGGTGCTAAACACTGACTGAATCTTTTCAAGCCGTTGAGGATTAGTGCCAGGCAGAATAATGCCAAAATAATTATTCACACCAGATGTGGTGTCGTCCTTTCAGTTTTAGCTTGTTTTATCTCCTAACTTATCTGACTTATTTTTATTCAGGGATTGTTTCACCTGCTGTGGGAGCACTTACGCATCTTGCGTTGCTGCCTCCTATTTATGAGGGTGCCGGGCTTGAGCCCATGATAAAGATTTGTGAAGTAAAACTGGCTGTGGCTAACAAGATTATATTTCTGCCTCGTGTTCTAATCTTCTCCTGTCATGTGTTTTCTACCAGACAGATTCAGCTTAACAAAATGACCCAGCCTTGTGCACTTGATGTTGGCAGCCACACTCAGGCTTAGCCAGCGCGTGCATCAGTCTGGTAGTGGTTGCTTTCAGGAGCTGGTTGGTATTTCCTGTATCAAGGGATGCTGTCTAAGCCTCAACTTTTGAAATAATTACAGTTTTCAGCCTAGATGATCCTGCTTCCAAGCATTTTTGTTTATCAGCCGGGTTGGTTCTTTTTCCTTTAGGAGTTACTGCCTGGGAGATAACTTGAATCTCAGCCTGTTTACTGCATCCTGTGGTTTCTGCTTGTCATGCTGCAAATGGGAACTGATGAAGTCCCTTAAAATAGCACTTTCAGCCCTGGGGTAGATTGCTGGAAACTCACTGGGCTTTGCCAATCCAGCACTGGGAAGATGGGCCTGGAATGGGGTAGTAGGGAGATAGATGGGGAGGAAGATAAATGCTTCCTGTGGAGAGCAAGGTTATGCAAACTTGAGAAGACAACAGAAACAGAGGGGTTTTTTTGTGGAGGGCTGACTTGGGATCCAGAGGTAGAGCTTGAATTGTGCTAGAACCCCAGGGTAGGAGGCAAATTGCTTTCATCAGTTAGGCAGCAGAAGGAAACCTTCTGTGATGCACCTAAGCATCTTTTTAGGTGTATCTAAATAATAGAATGAAAAATCTTACAAGGTGACCCACAGGATAGGACAGATGTATGTTGATTAACTCATCCTAAAGAGAGATTTTGGTCTGCTA
>VZTY01015814.1:18814-64557 GCA_013400935.1 Turnix velox
GCAAGGTTATGCAAACTTGAGAAGACAACAGAAACAGAGGGGTTTTTTTGTGGAGGGCTGACTTGGGATCCAGAGGTAGAGCTTGAATTGTGCTAGAACCCCAGGGTAGGAGGCAAATTGCTTTCATCAGTTAGGCAGCAGAAGGAAACCTTCTGTGATGCACCTAGGCATCTTACAAGGTGACCCACAGGATAGGACAGGTGTATGTTGATTAACTCATCCTAAAGAGAGATTTTGGTCTGCTACTGCTACCCCTGCTCCTTCTCTAGGGGCCCTGTTGGATTCTTGAGACTTTGGAGTTACCAGCCATGGGGGGCACCAAACCCATCTGAGTGTCCGTACCACCTGGGTCTGCCCCCTCAGTGACTCCTTCTGCCTTCCAAAGTCATAAGACAGGCTGCAGTGCTGTTTGGCCAGCAGCTTCAGGGGTTTTATTGCTGTTACTGGGTCTTTTCTCCTCTTCAGCTTGGGAACTAGTGGTTTGCGATTCTTCTTCGTGACCGAGGAAAAATATGCGGTTGTTATTGTTTCTCTAAGCTAAGAGCTGGACCTTTAAGGGGGGGAAAGAAAACCCAAACTAACATAAATATGCTGAGATGAGTGGTAAGCCTGTGAGCTGGCAGGCTGCCTGGGTCTTCTTGGACATGACAGAGCAGCCTGTTGGATGCATTTTCTCCTGGTAGCTTGGTTGGGTTGGGGCTCACAGCATCTTGTTTTTCTTCTTTCTCTCCCCTTTGCTTGATCCGCAGCTCACACGGGTATTGTACTTTGCCCCCCTCTGTCTAACCTCTATTATAAAATAAAATACTGCATCTTCTGCAAAATATCTTGGGAACTCCAAATTGAGAGTTCTTCTGAGACCTGCTGAGTTATTAATATCCTTTAATTTAAACATCTCATCTTTATGCATCTGACTCTTCATGGTTGGTGTCAGGGGTTGTCAGGGGTTGAGGCTCACAAGAGCAGCCTGGAAGTGCGTGGTTTGAGTCAGGAGAATTCTGGAGCATGCTGGGGCTCTTATCCAGCTCAGGAAAAAAAACCAGGAGCCCAAGTGGGATCCTGTGTTCACCACAGAGCACTGAGGTGCACCTGAGATCCCCAAAATTACCCATGCTGTACCGCAGCTGCCCCAGGCTGATTTAGCCACAAATTGGAAAGGCTGGTCATATTTGGATTATCTTGGAGGAAAGAAATTTTTGCCTGGGAGGGTGGTGAGATACTGGAACAGGTTGCCCAGAGGGGTTGTGGATACCCCTACCCTAGAAGTGTTTGAGGCCAGGCTGGATGAGGCATTGAGCAACCTGGTCTAGTGGGAGGTGTCCTTGCCCACAGCAGGGGGGTTGGAACTAGATGATCTTTAAGATCTCTTCCAACCCAAACTATTCTATGACTGCCAAAAGGTCTGGCTGTGGAGTTTTTTTGGACTGTGTTCCTGGTTCCTTGTTCACCTCACAAGGCATCAAGATAGCCCAGATGAGGGACTTGGGCTTTTTTTTTTGTAGATTGAGTCATGTTTTGCCTTGATTTTTTCATCTCATTTGGGAGGAGCACAGCCTTGTGTGCTGAGGGTTGTTGTCTTCCACATAGTGCCTAAGACCACAGAGAGCAAAACTGGAAGAAGCCTAGAGGCTGCCCCAGGCTATGCCACAGGGAAGTGGTGGTTTGGGGACAGTGTGGAGGGGGACCCACAGGCAGATATTCCACCCACTTATTGTCCTGATTCATCATGAAGGCAGACACTTAGAGTCAGCTTTTGCTGATAGCTGGCTACAGCTGGCAGTAGTGAGAGAGATCTTTTTTCCTTGTTTTTATAAATCAAGCAAGAGTAACTCTTGCAATGGTAAAGGATTTTATGGAGTTTTTAAAAAAACAAAATAATTAGTCTCCAACCTGAGACTGAGCAGGGACAACTTCAGCCTGAGAGGAGAATTGTTCCAGGAGTAGAAATGGGGTTTGTAATAAAAGCTTCAACACCACGCTGAATGCTTTCACAATTGCTGCTGTTGGCATTGAGGAGGTCAGGGAAGATTAAAAATAAAGCAGCACTGCAAATCTGACTTGCCTCAAGCAAGTCAAGCAGGTAGAGAAGATGAAGAGTCTGATTTGCAACTTTTCCATCCTCTCATTGCTTCCCCACCTACTGCAGACCTATCTGGAGGTGTGCAGCTGCTTGGGTTCCCTTATGGACATGGGGGGCAGAGGGGAACTGAATTTATAGGGGTAATTTTGTTGCTGGATAATTTTACCCTTAGCTTCTTGGCATTGCCATGCTGACTGCACTGTTGCTACACCAGATGTTGGTCTTCTAAACCAACTGTTCCTACATCATCTTGGACCAAGTGAGCATTGTCCTCCCTTGGCCATCCTTACAGGCCACCAAGGGCACCTTGCCTTCAGACTTTGAATTGCTGCTGTTGTAAACATCCATAAATAATTCACCTGCTTTACTCTCCTGCACCCCAGTTGGGAAGATAAAGCTTTCACTAAGCTGCTTTTTCAGTCAAGGTAGCACAAGGTCTTTGCAGTACATTCTGGCTGGTGTGATTTGGTTGTTTGTTTTTTTTTCCCTTTTCTGGCTGAAGTGATGCTATGAGACCTGTGAATTCAGAAATGTTTTGTCCATCAAGATGACGCTTTGTCACTGAGGTCTATGGGAGACCCAAGGCAGTGGCTGGCTGGGGAACTGGAAACATGAGAAATTGGAGGAGGACACAACTCCAATTATCTGGTTTGAGCACGAAAGCTCAGAGCTCCTCTAATAAAGGTGATGTTCAGAAAGTTGATGGGGAAGCCACAGCTGGGTGTTCCCAGACCTCAGCTTCCACATCTGTGAAATGGAAGAGTGACACCCATACTGTAGAAGCACTGCCAGGCTCTCCCTGTGGCTGTGAAGGACTGTGCTAATTTTTCAGCTTAGATAATTGTTTGCCCTACCCGTGGGGTCTGGAGAAATGGGTCTGCGTAGCTGGAGCTCTCTCTGGGTGGGAAGATGCCTCATTAGCTCTCAAATGAGGGGAGGAGATAACAAGCAGGATACAGAGATGCCCTTGTTAAGAGACTCAGGAGTCACACGAGCTGCCCCAAATCCTCAGCCCTCTCCTGTTCCCGAGAGGTCTTAATGATTGACTTGACTGATGCCTGACCCAGAAGCCTCCTTGCAATCAGAATAATCAGAACAATGCTGGGAAGAAAACCAGGCTTCTCTGTGTGTCTGAAGTCAAACAGGAAGGGAATTGCCCCCTTGTGCTCACACACAGTTGCTTTTTGAGAGATTCCAAATTTTGGACATTAATGGAGGGTACCCAAATGCATACACATCCTTCATTAGGGAGCACAGCAGAGGCATCACATGGGCTGGCACAGACTATGGCATTCCTACTCCTCACATAATCTAGGGATGGAGCTGCTCCTTGATACAGCCCATTTATTTCTGTCCCAGATGAGACAACTGAGAAGCAGAGATAAGCAGTGCTGGGGGAGTGGTGGTGATAAGGGCTGTTTGCTGAGTTCCTTCTTTGTCCGAGAAGAATTTTAGCATTTCTTTCCAAATTTTAAACCCTGCCTTCATTCTTGTTATTGCCTGGAGAGGTTGAGCCTCTTGCAGTGCCCTTTCTCACCATACCCAGTGGGCACCACAGTGCCCAGTCCAGGCAGACTTCGCTCTGGGGCTGTTTGCTGGGCTGAATGCTGTCTGCCCTCCCAGCAGAGCCAGCAAGCATGGCTAGATGAGAAGAGCTCTATAGTCAAGAGGTTTTCCTATAGATCTGCTGCCCTCCCAGCCCCAGAGGAGGTCTGGACCTGCCTGAATTGCTCCAGAGCCCACCACATGGCCACTGAGAGAGGCCAGCTCTTCTTCCTTGGCTTTTTAGCTCTCCTTGTGCTTTCCTAGTTTGGAGCTGTTGCTGTTTTTTCACAGTGGGGAGACTTCCTTTCTTTTCTGGAAGCTGGGGGCATGCTCTTGGCTCTGTCTAGAGCCTCTTGCACAGCACCAGTGTTCCCAGTGTGGTTTAGCTTATTGTTGGTGCTGTTGCTGTGATAAATGGGCCGTGGGAAGCTTCAGTGATGAGAGGCTGTGCTTTGGTAACTGCGGCACACAACAAGGAACTGCCTTGTCCCAGAGACCTGAGGTCAATTGAGCTCACGCTGAGCTGTTCATAGGTGGACCCTGGAGGGAGCTGGAAGCTTCTTTCTGCATCCCAAGTGAGGGGTACATGGGAGCCAGGTTCTCTGCCTGATTTATTTGGCTGTTTGCTTCAAATCACAGAATCATAGAATGGTTTGGGTTGGAAGGGACCTTAAAAATCATCTAGTTCCAACCCCCCTGCCATGGGCAGGGACATCTCCCACTAGACCAGGTTGCTCAGTGCCTTGTCCAGCCTGGTCTTTAACACCTCCAGAGAGGGGCATCCACAGCCTCTCAGTTCTAGTGTCTCACCATCCTCACAGTAAAGAGCTTCTTTCTTACATCCAGTCTAAATCTACCCCTTCCAATTTGCATCCAGATTCCCCTTGTGTGCCTTTTTGGTTCACAGAGGCTGACCTAGGGTGGTGGACCCAGTTTGCACCATCTTCCTGCACCAGCACATGGGTGGGGATGTAAATGGGAGTGGATTTAGAGCGTCCTCTGAGGAGAGGACCAGCCACTGTGCCAAGAGCACCATGTAAAAGCAGCCGTTGCAAAATGAAATACATCCATCTTGTAACTTCATCACATGAAGCATTTGGCCTTGAGTGGAACAAATTTTTCAATCCACTTTTGAGCCACTGCTGCTTTCGTACCATGTGAAGTCAATTGAAGGCAGGCTCCTTTCCAGCTAAATCTGACACCAGGAAATGTTCTTTTTCTCCCCGTTTGCTTCCTGCTGTCCTGGCCTTGCTGCAGGGCTGAGCTCCATGGTGAGCAGCCCTGCCGGGTGCTCCCCAGCCTGTGCCTCCCTGTCTCTCCTTTTTCTCTCCATGCACAAGCTACAGCTGCTCACCAGCTCCCTGTCTGAAGCTGTCAGCTCTCCTCACTTTACTGGAGAACATAACATTGCTGGTTTTCTCCTTTCCAGTCCTCAGCTCCTGGAGTCAAGTGTTGTTCTATCTTTTAGCACCTGTGCTTGAAATATCTCCAGCTCTGTGTCCTGGAGACCTCGATTAATCACCAGGGCAAGTACCTCCCTGAGATGAGCTTGAAGACCTAATTATGAGATGAGAGCAAGATAGATAGGTCAGAAGTGAAAATGGTGATTGACATTAGTTTCTTCTTCATAGAATTGTAGAATGGTTAGAGTTGGAAGGGACCTTAAAGATCATCTAGTTCAAACCCTCTGCTTGGGCAGGTGCATCTCTCACTAATCCAGGTTGCTCAAAGCCTCATCCAATGTGGCCTTGAACACTTGGAGGGAGATGCTTCTTGCTTGAACAAAACAACTTTGCCCTTGCTCTTCTGAGGTTCCAGAGATCTCCTTGGTTCCACAGGCAGCAGCAGTCACTGATGGAGCTTTGGTGGTGGTTTAGGTGAGGCTTCTGTTTGGCCAGGGCGAAGTGAATTGGGTTTCCCCTTTGTAGGATGTGCTTCTCCACCAGAGCTGTAGCACCCTTTATACCTCAAGGTATGTGCCATGCCAATGCACTGAACATCTCCAAGCTCTGTTATTAATGACTAATGAGCTATCACTGGTGGGAGCTACCAAGCAGGCTGCTGGCTGTGATCATCTCCAGCACCTACCTACCCCATAGCATCAGCACCCATGTCATGTTGTCACTCTGGTCACCACGTGTGCAGTGAAACACTGGCACGTGCATTGTCCCTCACTTCATGCTGCTCTGCTTTGAGCATGGTGGGGGGATACTGCTTTTTCAATTTCATCTCACGTTTCAAATGTACATTTTTATATTAAGTTTTTACTGCAGGGAATTATTTTTAATTATAGTGAGCTGGAAGAGGATAAAATAAAGTTGAGTAAGTGAGACCTATGTGAAGAAGTCATGGAAACCATATCATAGGAGTGGAAAGACACTCCTAGGACACTCGGTATTGTTCCCATGAAACAACAAATCCTAATGTAAAGAAAATAATTGTAATTAAAGCTGTTAATCTTCTGCTTGTAATGAGGGGAGAGGAAGAGAGCTGAGTGTCTCAGGGGCAAGATCTTGAAGTTGGTACAGCTTGGCCAGGGAGGTGGCAGAAGCCCCATGCCTGGGGACGCTCAGTTTTTAATGGTGCAAAGTTTTTGTAGGACCCGTTGACCTGTCCTGGGGGACATCACTGATGAGTAGACAAACTACTTCTGTTCTTTTCATCCTTTGCTTTTCTGAAGCCACTCTCTAGCAGCCCCTATTTGCCTGGGATGGTGCAGGAGTGTAGGTGCAGGGTGAGTGTAAATCATTTTTCATACTCGATCCTTATCCTTCAGGCTCTACTTGGAGTGAGCTGCTGGATGGCAGTTGCATGGATTGATCTGTCAGGTTCTAATGGGTCATATATCTCACTTATTAACTCTCCAACACCATTATTTAAAGTCCTCACAGTGGTTTGATTTATCTCATTTAATAAAAGCCAGGACCTCTGAGGCTCTCCTGCCATTCTCCATCTCCTGGAGAGGATGTGTCTGAGTGAGGAGGAGGTAGAAACGTGCAGAATGGCTTTTTTTCCCATCACAGCACTCATGGCTCCCGGTGTTGCTGCCATCCAAGTGTGGACTGTTTGGTTTATGTCCCTTTGAAGCTTGTGATTGATATCCTGAAATTTGAAATTGAACTGCGAAGTCCTAAAATCCATTAGAAGAACTATCTCCATTGATGAAGCTGGGGCTCAGGAGCTATTAATTATTCTTGGCAACTTGTTGCATATTGGGCTGCTTCTAATCATCTCGTGCAATGAGATGGAAAGGGCAGAGAAACCAACAGCTTTGCTGAGGCAGAGCACCCTTCCACAGGAGCTGATTAATTGAAGTATTCACATGAAATGGTGCTTTTGGTTATTTTTTAAGGTAAGAGGTGGAGGCAATGCTGAGACTCTCCAGCTGGACGCAAACCAGACGCTGGGGGTGTGTGGGGGTGGCTGTGTGGTTTAGATCTGATGAAAGGCAGGAAATGGGAAAATCTGGCAAATCTCCCTGGCTTGACTTAACGGAGCCTCTTGACTTTTTTTGCTGGAGTGCATTTTTTTTGGTGTGGTAATGGCCAAGTGGAAATTCAGACCTGGATCTGGATGTGAGGGCTGGTATGCTTCGCTGGCTTGTATGGGAGGGTGTAAAAGAAGCTAAGGTGTTTAAAAATTTCAGCCCCTGGTGTTTAACTGTTGCTGCCCTCTGTATTTCTTTGCTTTACCTTTGTAGCAGAGAAACCTGCAATGGCTTTGACTTTCACCGTGCCTTTTCCCTTGCCTTTTGTATGGGACCTTATTATCTGAGAGGTCTCCCATCTGCTACCCGAGTGAAAACATCCTATCTCACTCCTTAGAGACTGGTGGTGCTTCATTAGCACAAATTAATTCAGAATCCTGCGTGGTTGCTTTAAAATAGATACCATTGACCCATATAGTGGAGGAGCACTGCATTTTCAGAAATAGAAGCCAATTTGTCAGCTTCCCCTTTAACCTCTTTCTATGGGGCTGAGGAATGTTTTCAGCTAGGTTGTCCTTCGGTCTTACCCTTGGAAAGGGGAGTGGTGTCCTACCAATGCTGCAGATGAAAGCCCTTGAAGAAAAATCTCCCACAGACCACCAGCTGCCAGAGCAGACATTTAGAAGAAATGCTGAGAAGTGGTATTTTGCAGGGAACGAAGCTCATGGCTGTGAAATTGCAACCTGTAGGCTGTTCTTTCCATCCTTGTGATTCCCTCTCCCCAGTTTGTCTCTGGGCCAGCATGGGAGCCATGGCACATGCTGTAGAATTGGTTGGTTGAGATGCCGTTGTAGTGTGACTGTGGGTCTTTTGTAGCCTCCCTTAATTTAATTTAGTTTTATATGTTCAGACTATAATCGATTTTTATGCTAGTTTAATAAGCAAATTTATGCTATCAGCGTGCTAAAGGGACTTTGTCATTCACAGCTTCCCAGTCAAACCACCATTTTGCTTATTAGCCAAGGGCTCAGCTGTCCTAAATTCGTTAGCTGCTCGGCAATTAGTAGCTGGCACAGCAGTCTGTGCCGGGCAGGCATGTGGCCCATGCATGTGCTGGCCCCTGGAAATGCTCCTTGAAGGGCAGTGAAGGGACAAGGCAATTACATGTCCCCAAACATTGGCCAGTTCTGACTCAGCTCGATTGCCAAGTGTTTGTACAGCAGATATGGACTTCTTTTTCTTCCTCGTGAGAGAGACAAATCCTGCATTAGATAATACTTGAGCATAAAAAAGGGTTGATTTTAGTACCTGCAGGCCAGCAACTGGTAGGAATTAGAATCATAGAATGGTTTGGGTTGGAAGGGACCTTAAAGGTCATCTAGTTCCACCTTCCCTGCCGTGGGCAGGGACATCTCCCACTAGACCAGGTTGCTCAATGCTTCATCCCAACCTGTCCTAGAACACTTGCAGGGATGGGACATCCACGACCTTTCTGGCAACCCGTTCCAGTGTCTCACTATCCTCACAGTAAAGAACTTCTTTCTTATATGCAGCCTAAAACTGCTTTGCTTTCTCATATAAGATGCAACTCACTGTCTCCTCTTCTTCCCCTTGCAGGAAGATTTGCCTTCACTGTAAGTGCTCCCAGGAAGAGCACATTGTGACAGTTATGCCTCTGGAGATGGAGAAGACCGTCACCAAGCTCATGTTTGACTTCCAGAGGAATTCAACTTCTGATGATGACTCGGGCTGTGCCTTGGAAGAGTATGCTTGGGTCCCCCCTGGCCTGAAGCCAGAGCAGGTAATGATGACACCATTCACCAAAAGTAAACTGTATTAATACTCTCTTTGGAACTAAGTTGTGCTGACTTTCTCATGGGAGAATGAGCACTTGTTGCACATGGCTGTTTCTGGGTGCATGATAAAGGCTTGCAGAGACAGGTTTGAAGGCACAAATGAAGACAGAGATGCAATCCTTGTGGGACTTTTTCTATATCTGTAGATGTAATTGGGGTGCGGTGGGGAAGGGACAAGATACTTTCAGGGAGAGTTTTGTCCTGGCTCAGGAAGGAAACAGATACAGACTTACCTGCTACTGTTTCATGATGAAAAAAGTGGTGGTTCTCCAGGGGACTTGATGTTCATGTTCTGCCCTCCTGGACCACTCCATTATGCAGTAAGTCCAGGGCAGACAAAGTTGGTGGATGGCACTGAAAATGGGACAAAGTCTTTAGGGTTGGGTTTTTCACCTGTGATACGTGTGCCTTGTTGAAAAGAACTGCTGAAATGAAGTTCATATCTCTCAGTACAGGAACTGAGTGGGATGGATTAGACCTCAGTGTGCGTTGGTTTCTGTTCCTTGCAGTTTACATGATTCGTTTGGTTTTTTTATGGGGAGCTTTTACATGTTCAGCTCAGAAGTTAATTTGCAGAGAAGATTGCAAAATGAGCTTAGCCTTGATAATTGCTATGGCAATCATTTCTAAACCGTGTAAGGAGGCTGGGATAGGGTGGAAAGCTTTAGTTCTGAATGTTGTAGTTGCTGTCCTTAAATATTAGGGGGGGTTTTGAGCTTTTATTCAGAAGGGTTTAGGCATTTCCTGAAATATTTTGGCACGGCTCATAGGCTGTAAATATTATCTGTCTGAATAGAGAAAATCCAGTTGTTTGGGAATTACTTTTTTTTTTTTCCCTTCTTGTCTTTACAAGCCTGGCTTGGTGCTTCCTTTAAAACTCTGCAGCGCTGTGTGTTTCATTTGGTGCCATCCAACCATGCAAATCAGGCAGCAGCCTTGTTTTCTGTCACCTTCCTTATGTCAGAGGCTCCCTTTGTGCTTGCCAGGAGGTACAAGACATAGTGTGTGGAGAGATGCAGATGGTCCTAAAGTAGCTGTGCTGGTCCTGCATGCTGAGGGGACATGGACCAGGTGGGTTTGGGGAGTCCATTGGAGGATTATGCCACCTGCTCTCGGCACCACCTTCTGTCCAGGTATGTCAGTGGCTTCTGGAGCCCAAACTGGCCCATGTCCCTGTAGGTTTAGGTGGAAATACAGATATTTAGTGACAGGTGGCACCTGGCCAGGTAGACATCTCTGATGAGCACAGCAAGGAACAGACAGCAAATGAAACCCACTTCCAGCATGGTGGTGACATACTCCCTGAGACCTAGATGCTACTTTGATCCCTCAGGTGCTTTTTAATCATCTGTTTGGGATATTCAGGAGAAAATAAAAGAAGGGAGTAGCAGTAGGTTCTGAGATCTTGTGAGTTGCTCAGGTTGTGTTTTTAGGTTCTTCCTAAAGCATCTGCTTCTTGCAGAGGTCACAGTACTCCTTGGTATAAAAACCCATCTTCTATTTTCACTCCTTTGTCTTCATTGCTGGGTCTTTTAGCAGACTTGTCTCTTCAGACCTGTCTCTAACCTCCACGGAGATGAAGAGCAACTGTGAGCAGAGCCTAAGACAGACACTGAAATCCTTCCAGCATAGCTCATCCACCAGCCCTCTGGGAACCTTTACATGCCTCAAATGAGCTGCTACAGAGACAAAAGTGAGATGTGACTTATCAGGGCTGTGAAAAAGCCACCGTGCAGGGCTGGGGATTGTTGCTAAGTGAAGGACATCACCCTGAATTTCTCCAGGAGTTATGGGAGTGTGGCAGGGCTGGGAGATGCCTCAGGGTGCAGGAGGATGCTTTTTGCCACCCGCAGGGGTAGGAGGTACCTCTGCAGCAACTTGCTGGAGCCGTGCAAGGCTGCAGACAGACATGTGGCTTTCTGGTCGATGAGTCAGATTGTGTGTACGTGATGTGGAGCCTTTGGAAGGCTGATGTCTGCCACAGAGCAGCTGGTGGGCTCTGCTCTGCCTTGGGACGCTGCCGTCAGACTGGGGTGAAAATACCGGTGAATTTTTTTTTTCCTCTTGCCTTCCACTGTTTCACTGTCGTATTTCTTTGACGTGAAGCAGATGAAATGAAACAACTTTCTGTGCAATATTCTGTTATTAAAATCTCCATGCAGCATATGAGCTGGGGAGGTAAGTGGTCCCCTGAAAGACTAATGCAGTTCTCTTATTATACTTGGATGACAGCCTTCCTACCTCGCTGTTCTTGGGAGACAGCATTCACATCTCACTTAATGCAGCATTTTACAGGGTTTCAGGGAGGGAAAGTTGGCCAACAAACATGGCATTGGTTCTTGATACTTGACACAGGTAATTTCAGAATTTTGAGAGTCCCTTCAATCCATAGCTTAAATTATTCAGTATAATATCGTAGAATGCTTTGGATCAGAAAGAATATTAAAGATCATTTGGTTCTAACCCCATTGAGGTTGCTCAGTGTTTCATCCACCTCCAGGGAGGGGGCATCCACAACCTCTCTGGGCAACCTGTTCCGGTGTCTCACCACCCTCACAGTAAAGAACTTCTTTTTTATTTCCAGCCTAAATCTCTCCTCTTCCAATTTGCACCCATTACTCCTAGTCTTGCCATCCTGTACCCTATTAAAAAGTCCTACCCCAGTTTTTCTGTAGGCCCCCTTCAGATACTGAGAAGCTACTCTGAGGTCCCCCCTGAGCCTTCTCTTCTCCAGGAATCATTCCAAACCTGTGAGGTCTCACTGCATTCTTGGACACTAATTCAGGCATCAGCTGGTCTGTGGAACACGTCAACAATGTGAAAATCATGTTGATTGCTTAATGCCCACTACTGAAGATTTTAAAAAGCCACAGTCCTGTGTTCACAGATAATGATCCAGACATTGCACTGATGAGTAAAGCTGAAAGTTATCCCTTTTATTATGTATCATCAGTGTGCACAACTACAAAGTGCTTTGCACAATAGCATTATAGTTTATGTATTTCCAAATATAATGATGATAATACCAAGAAATGTTATAATACCACTGCATAAAGTATGGGGAAAATTCATCTAGAAACTGGTGATAATTTATGGCTTCTCTTTGCTCAGGAGAGAGTAGTATACACTGGAAGGAAGTGGAAATATTAATTTGTTGAGGGGCCTAGAAGAGCTTGATTTGTTCAGCCTAGCAGATCGAAGGGTTATGATCCCTCCCTATGCATTAAAGGAGGAAGAGCAGTTATTCAGGCTCCAACTTTGGCACAAGAACATAGACACAAACTGGCTCTGAATCCATTCAGGCAGGAAATTGGAAGAGGTTTCAAGCCATCAGAGGTGTAAGGCTCAGCGGCAACCTGCCAGCAAGGAGAGCAGTGGGTGAAAAAGCTCCATAAATTACAAAGTGATTAGAAAATGTGGTTTCTTGTAGTAGCAGTTGGCTACACAGGATGGCCAAGGGGCTTCTGTGGGCTCTAATCCTTCTTGGATTGGACCTTGGTGAGAACTTTGTCAGAAGAGGGAATTCTTTCCTGGAAGACAGATGAAGAGAAGGATGGAAGAGGTGCTCGTACAGGAGATAAGACAGGAGCTGGGTCATGGGGTTTAAGAAATCTGCTCTTTGTTCTCACCTGCTGTTCAATGGTTGGATAAAGAAATAATTGTATCTTCAAACAGGCAGACAGTGATAGGAACATGTCCTCATGAAAGCAAAATCCCAGACCAGACCTGGCTGCAAAGTCAGGAAAGCAGTTTGGGGAGACAGTTTGTCTGCTGGAGCTGGCAGTTCGACAGCTGATCCTCCTTGCACTGACATAAGTTGGAGGGCAGATGCTTAAAAATAATCACTTTTATGATGTGTTCTTCACATTTTTGGGCAAGGAATGTGTAAAATACATGTGAATGTGCAGTCTTAAATTCCTCAGGCCTGCGGTTTGGCGAAATCCAAAGGGGTTATAACATGCCAGCTCGAATTTCTGAATACAAGGGATTCTTGAGGATTTCTGTCTTTATTGTGTCTCAATAAAAGGAGCAGCTGGTTATGGGCACAGAGTCCCAGTTCAATAAAAGATGGAGCTGTGCTTCAGCTGTGGTGTGGCTTTTGGCATGACTCTGGCATGCCAGCATTCAAGACCCTTGTATGTTGCCATAAGAACTTAATTCCCTCTTGCTGTCAGCACTGTTGCTCTGCTCAAGTCCCTTTAAAAGTCATGAAAGTCTCATCTGAGCTAAAATTAGCAGCATGATGGTTCAGGGGACCATTTTCCTCTACAGCAGCCTTTAGAGCTTGTACCTCAAGAACTTTACAGGGATGTGAAACTCAGCAGTTGTGGGGAACTTATTCAGGGACCCAAGTGCATGTTGATTCCTGTTCTAGATCTTTTGCAAGAGCTATAAGAAGGGTTTGAGTTATAAAACCTCCAGGCTTCATCAGTTGCTGTTTAGGTCATGAACTGAGAAAGGAGAATGGAGATGGACTTACACTGAACATGCATTTACACTTTGCCTAAAGACAACCACTTTCACCACCTTGGTGTGGCAGAAAGTACATTATCTGGGGCTGCTGTATCTGGGGGGTTGTGTTCCTCACTTCTGCTTGTATTTCATGACTGAGTGCATTTTACCTTCACTACCTTTCTTGAGCTCAGTAAGTTGTGTAGACTGTTTCACTCCTCAAGAGACTAAAGCCTTGCACGCAGCATGGAAGGAGCAAGACAGACCCAAGCAACTCTGTACCATGATGGGCAACAGATAAATTTATGTCCAGGTAGTGGAAGGACAAAAGCCTCATGAAAAAGCTCTGCTTTCCTCTGTAGATCCTAACTCAGAGAGCAGAGCCAAGGACACTAAAGAGGAGCTGTAACTCATGTTCACCAGTGCCAGAAGCCACAGCCACCTCTAGCTCTATCCCCTTGCACATGTGCACGCTGTAGTATTTCTACCCAAAAGCTGCATTTCAGCACATTTTTAAAAGCTCTCCCATTTCACTTTGAGGTAGCAGTAAGTCCATCACCTCCCCGATGAACTCTTGCCATATCTAAAGAGCCCAGCAGTTAGAGGCTCTTATTTCAAGGCTGAAGCCGTTTAAATCCAGCCTCCAGGCATCAGAGCGTGCCGAATGCTCACCAGCCTCACGGAGCAACAATCCTGTGCCTGAAATGCCTTTTCCATGTGTGATGCCATTGCTGAATGGCTTAAAAGTCGTTAGGGCTGGTTAGGAGAGGTCACAGAGTTACACCTTCCACCCTCAAGCAGAGAGGACGGAGGAGGTGTGAGTGCATCTCAGGCTGCAAAGAAGGAAATGTGGCAAAACCATGCATCTGGATTTGTGCTGGCTCCTTCTCTGTGTCCTGGAGTGTTTTCTTGATTGCGGTGAGCCCATGTAATCCTTGAAAGATCTTACTATCAAGAAGGGATTGATTTTGGAGGGCCAGAAACAAAGCCACTCACCTGATGGGGTCTACTTCATCCTTAAATTTGAAGTGGCCATATGGGGGTCAGCAGAGATAGAAGACAGGGAGTGGAGAAGAAAACAGACAAATTATGAACCACATGACATAAACTTGTCCTGGAGCTTCACTGCAGTGTATAGCCACTGCTTTTTCTTCTTGCAGCATTATTCTAATTATTTTGCCCCAGGATTCATAAATAAAGGAGCATTTTAAGTGGCGTGCCCAGGGGGATTATCAGTGATGATCAATGCAGCAGATGATCATTATAATTGGTGCTCCAGGGGACTCTGAGCAGAGCGAGAGCTGCTCTGCTGGCCAGTCCCTCACAGCACAAAGAACTCTCACAGATGCTTTTGAAAGGGCTGTTTCTGACTCCTTTTCATCCAAATTCAATCTCTGCTTAAAAAAGGAAAAATCATGGCACATGCTTTCACAAGTCCAAGACTTGTGGATGTACAGCCTTCATTCAAATGTTCCTCTTTGATGCCAGCGGGAAGTGATGTTTCCTCAGGATCTCTTGCAGACCAAGAAGTGCTCCAGAGGCTTGGCAGCAATGGATGTCACTCTCAGCTGGGGAGCAGCAATGCTCAAATGGCTCAGCTGCCATTAGCTGGAGGAGAGAAGCACTCAAAGAACCACAGTATGTGGCAGAAAAAATAGAACTTGGGAAAATTATTTTGCCTTTGTTCCCTGCCTTTGTCCCTGTGACTTGGGAGCAGATTTTCAAGAGCAAACCCAGCATTATGGGGCACTGGAGATGGCAACTCCTGGGCCAGGGGTTAGCATCTGCATCCCACCAACCATAGGTACCTTCAGAGGTCTGGGGGAGATAAGGGTCTTGTCCCAGCTGAGGCTGTGAAGTCTCAGGGAGACTCCAGCTCCCTCCTGGGATACTACTTGGCTGCATCCCTGCTCTCCATAGATCCTTCTCTCTGTTCCAGAGCATCTGGCCTTGCTGCAAGGATTGTTTTGCTTCAGGAAATAAGTAAGTGCTTTGTATCCTAAGGGCTACAGAGGAGGAGGACGTGCCAGACTTGGGCTCAAATACATTGGCCCCATTTTCCTCCTTTCACACGTGCACCTCCATCTGTGGGGCTCATGCACGAGCCCATGTGTTCAAGGGCTCAAAACATTTCACCCACACATTGAGAAAGAGATTTGTTTAGGGAGCTTCTGGGTTGTTCCCCCCTTTTGCTTTTCCAAGGGAAGTCAGTAGGAGTAAGAGCCAACAGTAAAGACACCAGGTTAGTTTCTCTGTCGATTTTAAGTGCATGATGTAAAAGATCATTTAATGCCTGACATGTGGTTCAAAAGCTGGCACTGGGAAGGAGTGGGCAAGCCACAGGAGCAGCCCTACTTGCCCAGGCCAGCATGGGCTTGTTGAGTCTGCTGGCTGCCTTCCTCCTGCTACAACTAAAGCTCTTGGGAGCCTGGGGACAGGGCCAGGAGCAAGTGCAGGCACCAGCAGCCGCTGCTCCCCACATCACTGCAGCTCCCCGTGCCAGTGTGGTACATCCCTAGATGGCACAGGATGGATTGTGGGACCTCTGGCATGGTGCCCAAGGGCAATGAAGCTCTCCTGGGTACAGGAGGATGTTGGTGTGCCTGGGGTTTGAACAGACCCCACTGGGTGTGATGATTTACTGAGCTGTGACTGGTTTGCCTATGTCCTTTTTTGGAGATGTCTGTGGTTGGGTTTTTGAAAGCCAGGTGGGATCACCCTGCTGGATATGCTGGGGCTGTTGTGGCTGAGCAAGTTGGCACCCATCAGAGCCACACCAGGACACCACATGCCCTTTGTAGTCCATCCCACCCATACAGTCATCCCAAACAGCTTGTTTTGATGGGTGATTGCAGTAGGGGTGTTGTACTGGGGATGAGTACAACCTAATGCTGCTTCCCATCAGCAATGCATGGCATAAGAAGCATGGTATTTCCCCTCTGTCTCCTTTAATTCACTGATCAAAGAGATCCTTCATCAATGGCTTTAATTCACTGGTTGTTTGCAAACTTTTTCTTCTAGAGGAAGGTGTAAGACTTTAGCCCACAAAGGAGCTGGCATGGGTTTTGTCTTAGCTCACCCCTGGGACTGGCAGGAGAAGCTGCAGTCCTGCCTTTATTTAGCAGGAACAGGGTTGGTTTGTAAACTGTCAAAGTTAAACTGGAAACACACCCCAAATGTAGGAAGGCTGCAGAACACAAAGGCATTTGTAAACTAATGTAATTACTTTCCTCGGTGCCTTTGAATTAAGTTGGCTCCACTTTAAAGGCTTTTTTGCTACCCTTGTTTTACATTATGCTCTTTCCTTTCTTTTGGTTTCTTTTTATTTTAATTTCTATCTTCCCCATACCCTCCCCTTTTTTAGCTTTGGGCAGCTGATAATTTCCAAAATGCACATCAGTATTTGTTAGCAGAACTTGACATTTGGACATTTGCCTTTTGAAGGTGAAAATAACACCCTGGGAAGATGGTTATCTGCTGTGCCAGCTTCTCGTGGCACAAGAGCCTGTCCAAGTGCCTGGGAGACCTCATCAGGGCAGGATGGGGCTTGCCTGGCTGGCCAGTGTGCCATGGCACCCAGATCCAGCCTTGCTTCCAGCGCCCTGGATAGCCCATCCCCGTGGTGTCAGGTCCTCGTGACATTGTCTGAAGCCTTACTTTAACTCAGCCTGATGTTTTCCAGTTTCTTCTGGATTATCTCCCATCCAGATGTGAGCAGAGGTTATAGTGAAGAGGGGCAAGTGGGGAAGCTGAGGATGAAACCAAGCCCGGCCCCACACATGGCTCCTGCAAGTCATGATGTTCGTTAGGGTAATCACAGCCAGAGCAGATCTGTTGTGAGGAGAAGTAGCAGGATGCAGAGCTGCTGTGTTGTACAGCAGAAGTATTTAATAACAAACCAGTCAAAGATAGCACATGATCTAAATGGGATATGTTATCCATCCTGGGTTGTTGCCCCACACTGTGTTCCTTATCTGGCTGCAGCTCATGTTACAGAGCCCCTGAGCTCGGTGAGGAGCCATTTGCTGGTGCTTTAGGGGTCTGGATCAGACCCCATGGCCCTGTGAGGCTCTCCAGCTACAAAAGCTTGTGCATGCTCTGAATCAGAGCTGGGGGGAAGAGTTATTTTCATGGAAAACAGTGACCTTTGGTACAAAAGCAAAGCGCAGACTGAGCAGTTTTAGTTTTCCAGTGAGTTAATGTTTTCTGTAGGCATTTTCCATGAAAAGCCAGATAGATCACAAAATTCCCCCTTTCCTTTATTTTTTTGTATCCTCAAATATCCCATTTGGGCTCTGGCACACTTACTTGGAGTTGGAAATGCTGTTGATTGAGGCAGGGGGGCATTGGCAGTCTCATCCTTTACAGGCTTGGCTTTCCCATGTGGGGAGCCAGGTGCATGTCATGGGGATGGGTGGGAGTATCTTTACTCAAGCCTGGATTAGCATCATTCTGAACAAGGGGTGTCCCTTTTGCTCAGCATCTGCAGCCTGGCTGAGCCTCTTGGGATAGGCAGCTTGGGATGCCCTTGGTTCTGTGCATCCCTTTTGTTCAGGATTATCCCCAGGAGAGTTGTTGTATGTAAAGGCAACAGCAGAGGAAGCCACGGATGTGTGTAAAGAAGGGGTTTTCTCCCCACACATTGTCCCACAGGCGCTGGGCAAGGACTGACAGCTGCCTCTGCTCCATCCCCTCCGTGAGCAGCCATCCAGAAGGTCCCCGTGGCTGATGTGGATCCAAAGCAAACCTTTTTTAGGTTATTTCAGGCAACAGAACACAAGTTGAAGCCTGTTGTATTTATTTTGTTTTGCTTTTCAAACCAAATTGCCCATCCCTACCGAGCTATGTTGTTGGTGTGATGGGAGCCAGTTCCCGCGGACCTGCTGAGACTAAATGGAAAACTTCCCAACGGAAGCAGGAGCAGAGCTGGGCACGTAAGTCCTGCTGCACTGGGCTTTGGGGAGGCAACTCCTGGGCTGCTGGAGGAAGAACTCACTTCCCTGCTTTTTGCCCAGGGTGAGCATCTCACAGCTCATTGCTTTAGGGACTGGAGCGGCCTGATGGAATTTGGCATCTCTTAAAAAATAGAAAAACAAAAACCAGCAGTCATTTCTGGTCTCTGCCAGCTTCAAGGACTCGGTGGGCAGAAAAAGAACTTCATTTCAGGAAAGAAAAATAGAAACCAACCACCTGGGCATGGGGAAAAGTGAGCAGCCTGTGTGCATGTAGGGAATTTGGCTGAAAGAAACCATCAGGCACCGATACCGGCTGGGAAGGCAGAGCCTGGCAGCTCAATAGCATGGTAGCCACGGCATCCCCAGGAGATTTTCAGCTGCAACCTCTGCTACATGAACTCAAGGAGCTCATTTAACATCCATGTACCTCAAACAGTCCTTTCTAGTTCATCTGTTTGCTACCTCATGTAACCCGTCGTAAGAATCTTAGTGTTTTTCGTGTTCTTTGATGTCCCTGGATGAAGGATGCTCTATAAATGCAAAGTAAGTGCTCTAATGTATGTAGTTTGTTTTCCTTTTGACATAACAAAATCTTCAGCAGCCTTTCTTTCTTTGTGACAGTTTCCATAGCTGGTGGGTTTGTTTCTGCTGTGCCTTAGCAAAACAAACTTAGGATTTTGCTGCAGCATGTGCTCAGCATGTTCCTCAGCTCTGTGACCCAAGCAGTTCCCTTGTCAGCAGCACTGAAGTTATGAGTGGAAATCTGCTAAAAAAATCCTTTCTGCAAAACCTGGTGGTGGGGATTGGTAAGGTGGATGTTAGGGTTGGTTTGGTGCAGAACCATAAATTGAGAAGAAAAATGCTTGCAAGCAGGGGAGCGGGCAGCTTTGAATGAGACCACTCTGAATCTGGAGTAATTATTCCTGGATAATGCTGGGTTTGGCTGTTTATTCTGGAATAAAAATTGTTTTCTTGCTGTTGAAGATAACTCCCTGTAGGAGCCGTTCCCAGCAGACTGTGAGCCCCTGGGTGAGTTCCCCTGCCAGCCAGCCCTAATGTGACCTGATTCTGTGTCTCCATCCCTCCTGGTGACCCTCAGCATCTTGTCATCCCACAGATGTTGTGGGGCTCTGTGGGGAGAGAGGTCTTCTCTGGGGAGAGGGAGCCCAGGTGGTATTTTCTAGGCCAAAGCCCAAAACCCACAGCCAGGGGAAAAAGCTGATTGGAAGCCACTGGGAAGGCAGTGTCACTTGGGAAAAGCCCTCTGAAAGCCAAGGGCAGTGAATGAATTGCTGCAGTGGCTCAGAGCCAAGGGAGCATCTCAGGGGGGTTCACTCCAGACACAGGGAAGGCAGAAAGCTGCATGCATTGGGAAAACAGTTTGCATCTCTCTCAGCAAGCACAGATTTAAGGAAGCCATCTACCCCTTGCTCCTGCCTGAGCTTCTGGAGGCATCCGGGGCTGCAGAGATTACTCTTCCCAGCTGAGCTTTCCTCTTCTTTTTGCCTTCTGCTTCTTTCTAAGCTGTTTGATGCCACTGTGGCCATTTCAGAGCTGATCATCAGCCTGGGAACCCTATCCCAGTGCCTGGCCCGGCCCTCCAGCTCACGTCCCAGGTGTGGCAGTCGGAGGAGAGAGGTTGGGATTCAGGATGTGCTTCCTCTCCGAGCTTCCACCGGGTTCCTCCACCACCTCTGCCTGGTTAATGGCTGTTTCTTAATCACACGCTTTCGAGACGAAAGAGAAAAAAAAAAAACGAGCCTTCCTTCCAAGAGATTTTTATCTGCTGTTTATTTCCACAAATTGCTGGAGTGAAAAAAAACCCCGGAGGGTTTTGATGGAGGTGGGGGCTGAGATGGCCAGCAGCGGGCGGGCTGCCGGGGCGCAGCCTTTTTAACCTCCTCTGCCGAGGCAGGTGCAGACACATCCCTGCAGCCGGCGAGACATGCTAACGTTATGGAGGCTGACCCAGCAAACGGTAAAGAGCTTCACTGGGGCTACCACCCCTCTTTCTGGAGGGAGAAAAGACAATTTAACCAAAGCTGAGCTTCCCCAGCTCGAAATCATGGGAGAGACCCAGCAGCTGCTTGCTCAGAGGTGGCTGCTGGCTGGGAATGGGGACATCATCTCAGCCAAGGAGCCCAACTACAGTCCCATCTTTTGTTCTATAGGTGCACCAGTACTACAGCTGCCTGCCTGAGGACAAAGTTCCCTATGTCAACAGCCCTGGAGAAAAATCTCGCATCAAGCAGCTTTTGCACCAGCTGCCACCGCATGACAATGAGGTTAGTGGCCAAAAAATGTCCTTGGGACATCCTCAGGGCTGTGGGTGGGGAGAACAAACCTTCTGGGGTTGCTCTTGGTGAAAGAAAGGCTGGTTGCTTCTCAGCCCTTTCTGCTTTTTGGGGGGAAATTTACTTGGAGTTTTATCATGTTGCTTTTGAAGTTTGCTCCCTGCTTGGGCTGCGTTGGAGCTGGGGGGAGGCAATTTGTTTCTAAAACTAATATAAAGTGCTTTCTTATCCCTCAGAGGCCAAAGCCGTGTTAAAGTCGGGTTGAAGTGTTGTTGAGATCAGCCAGAACCAAAGTTGCAAAAGCCTTTTCCCAGGCTCTGCTTCCAACTCACCTTGGGAGTGGGAGTGTATGTGCCAAGGGGGGGTTCCTCTCAGGCTGGGAGAGCCTGGCAAACCAGAGGCTGAGTCAATCCCAGTCAGAGCAAATAAACCTCCTTCTGTCTCACAGGGAAGATGTGAGGCAGCAAAAAGGGTCCAGCCTTCAACATCCTGTTGTTGCCAGTGAGAACATCCAGCTTTCGGTAACCCGCAGAATTTCCCTATGTAAACAAAAGAAAAAAATTTAATGCTGATTTCTGAAGAAGCTGCTCTGAAAAACACAGGCAGGTGACTCGTTTGATCTAGGTCAGATTTTGAGTTTGCCTGCGTGTGGCTGGGTGCCGTAGGCACAGCATGGTGCTGCCAGCACCTGAGGAGCCCTAATCACCAGGTAGGGGCTTCTTCCCAGGCACCCTCAAACCCCGAACCCACCTTCTCTGGCACTTCTGAAAACCCAGTTTGTGATAGCTGAAGAGCATAGGAATAAATGCATACAAATACTGCTGCTGCATGCTGGAGGCACAAGCCTGTGTGTATTTTCTGCAGATTGGCAGTTTTTTCATCCACTTTCCCCTCTTGCTTAGTTTTGCTCCTTTGAAAATCCCAGATGTGTTGGTTGCTTGCGTGAGGAACCCTGCTGGGCTCTCTATCAGCCTGCTCTCCAAAGTAACGGAGGTTGGATTGAACCCTGAAGCTCCATGTGGCCTCTTTGGTTCTTCAGACGTGTTTTGCATTGGAATACAGTCAGCCAAGAGCTAAGCCTGAAGGATGGCAATAGCCAGGAAAACCTCACAGTTTCATAAGCTATGGTGAAATCGCATCCCTCATTGCTTATCTCCTTCTGTTTTCATTTGTTTCCTTATTACCTTCCAGCAAAGAGGTTTTGCAAATATGCAAACTTGAGCCTTTGCTGCTGGAAGAATAGTCAGAGTTTTCAAATAGCTAGAACCACCCTCATTTACATAGGGAAAAATGTCTGCAATCTACAAGAGAATTTTGAAGCTACTGTAAGACCTCTGCCATAAGGAGAAAGAGGGAGGTTCATCAGTCTGCTTGCTGA
The DNA here is from genome assembly GCA_013400935.1 of Turnix velox. Lineage (NCBI taxonomy): Eukaryota > Metazoa > Chordata > Aves > Charadriiformes > Turnicidae > Turnix > Turnix velox. The sequence goes on from VZTY01015814.1 coordinate 40,802, forward strand.
GACTAGGAGAATCCTGCTTTTGAGGCTTTCCTACAAATCTAGCAGGCAAAGAGCAGCCGTCCTTCTGTCTGTTCTTCTCATCTCTACTCCTTGAAATTTTGGCTGAGCCCTGAGCTGAGTGAGGCCCAGACATCTGCACTTCTCCAGCCTCCCAAGCCAGGGATGGAGTCCATTTGGATAACTCACTGGAGTGGCCACTCTAACCCCAAACATTGCTTGTGTTTTTTAGGTCCGCTATTGCAATTCATTGGATGAAGAGGAGAAGAGGGAACTCAAACTCTTCAGCAACCAAAGGAAGAGGGAAAACTTAGGGAGAGGCAATGTCCGCCCATTCCCTGTAACCATGACAGGAGCAATCTGTGAGCAGGTGGGTAGCAGTAGATGAGCTGGCATGAGCAGGTGGCCCTTTAGTCACCAAAGTTAAGTGAAACTCACAGGAGCATCTCCTGCCCTTTTCTCCCCGAAAGCTGTGAGTTCTGGGTTCTCTTGGGAAAGGTGCAAAGAGCACCCCACAATATTTGGTGTGGAGCAGTCATGCCAGTTCCTGGCCTTGTGCCGGTGGAAGCTGTTGATTTTCTGGCCATGAAATGGAAATCAGAAGAGCATTAGAGGCAGCAGAAAGGAGCTGTGAATTAGCAACGTGTTCATGACCTCCATCAAAGTGTGTTTTTTGTGACAGTGTGGTGGACAGATCAATGGAGGGGACATGGCTGTCTTTGCCTCGCGAGCTGGGCACGGTGTTTGCTGGCACCCTCCCTGCTTCATCTGCAGTGTCTGCAACGAGCTGCTGGTGGATCTGATCTACTTCTACCAAGATGGGAAGATCTACTGTGGCAGGCACCATGCTGAGTGCCTCAAGCCCCGCTGTGCAGCCTGTGATGAGGTAAGAGCCAGCTAGCCATGGATGGCACTGGAGGGTTTCCCTTGGCCAGCTGGATGGTGTTTCTCCTCCATCCACCCTGGCTTTTGCATGATTGGTTTTTACCAAGTGTTCATGGAAGCTTTTACTGGGGTTTCAGGTGAGGATCTCGGGGATTTTTAGTTGCAGCCTGCCTAGGAATGTTCTGAGATAGATCCTCATCTCCATGCAGGGAGCTGAGGGGGAGTTCTCCATGAGTGTTTTCACAACCCTGTGCTGGGGGAGCTTTCCATGAGTTTTTTCACAGCTCTGTGCTGTGTGATCAGCTATGTGTGGTGGTTGTGGTGGTCCTCTCATCTCCTCTGTCTCCCCAGAAGAAGCCTCTGGTGGGATGAGTGCTGTGTGCTTCCTACAAGACAGTAGTGTTTGAGTACATGCAGAGCTGAAATAGGCTTTAAGAGAGGAGATTAAGGGGCTATAGGAAGCTGAACAAATGGAACACAAAACAAATATAGAAAACTCTACAGAGTCTGCTCTGAGCATTTCCCAAGTGTCAATCTCTGTTTAAAAGGCTGGTGAAGGAAATTGTTCTGGCTTTTAAAGTTCTGTGGAAAACCATATGTACTATAAAATACCATGTCCCATCTATGCGGGCGTGTAATAGTAAATATCCAAGGCTATATGCACTTCAGATATAAAGAACATTGACGTATGTATCCAATTAAATTTGTAACATTACCAGTAAGAAAACAACTCCTAACCATTCAGCTGGCCCTGTTTCCCTGCGGCTTAGGCTGGGTAATTTTTTTTCATATACTTTTTATCCTGGCAAATTCTCATACAAATCATTCATTCAGCTCTTCCTTTACCAAGCCCTTCTTCCTCTGAAACATCCAGCACTAATTGTGAGAAAGAGTAATTTGGGAGGAAGAGATGCTGCAAGGGAAAAAATTTTGGTTGTGACCTGTGCCAGGGCAGAACTGGGCCATTGGCTTAGCTTTGGGAGTGGAGACGGAACGGGAAGCAAAGCAAGAAAGCATCTACTGAAAAACATTTTAGATGACTGCTTCACCAGCCCACCCTTAATGGTGCTCTCTGCCTCAGTTTCCCCACTAGTGGAATCATAGAATTATAGAATAGTTCTGGTCAGAAGGGACCTTAAAGATCATCAAGTTCCAACCCCCCTGCCATAGGCAGGGACACCTCCCACTAGATCAGGTTGCTCAGTGCCTTGTCCAGCCTGGTCTTAAACACCTCCAGAGGGGGGGCATCCACAACCTCTCTGGGCAACCTCTTCCATTGTTTCATTTACTCCTTTCCAACGAATACTTTCTTATGTCAAGCCTGAATTTACTCCTTTCCAATTTGCATCCATGATTTCTAGTCTTCCCATAACATGTCCTATTAAAAAGTCATAGATTAATAGAATAGTTTGGGTTGGAAGGGACCTTAACGATCATCAATTTCCAACAAGCACACAGGCTGAGTTGGTAGAGGTGATACTGAGGAGTAGGTAGCTCCATCTTCTCTCCAGAGACCTGCCACTTTCTCCTTGTGTTTTCTCTCATCCTTTGTACTTGGGTCCCTGTTTCAGAGACGGGTAAATGTGTTTCAGTAAGTGGCTGATCTGTTCTTCAAAAGTCCAGCAGATCAATAGGCTGTATATAAGTGTGTTTATTACCCTGATCGACCCCTCCAACTGATGGATGTGCTTAGGAGCACGTTACAGTGAGCTCTGCCTTAACGCTTTGTGCTCCAGAGGTATTTGCATTTTAATGGATTTCCTTAGGAAGTGATGGATGCCCCTGCTGCAAGCCAAACCACGGGAGTTTTCCACTCAGGATGGTGGGGATTAACCTGGAACAAATTGGAGGCTGAATCACAGAATTGCCTTGGTTAGAAGGGATCTTTCAGATCATGGAGTGAGCCAGAGGGGCACAGCTGCTGTGCATAGGGTAGAGGATGGCAGGACTAGGAGTAATTGGGGTTGTTCAGCCTGGAGAAGAGAAGGCTTTGGGGGGACCTCATAGTACCTGAAGGGGGCCTAGAGAAAGGCTGGGGTAGGACTTTTTGATAGGGTATAGGATGGCAGAACTAGGACTATTGGATGCAAATTGGAAGAAGGTAGATTTAGTCTGGATATAAGAAAATAGTTCTTTACTGTGAGGGTGGTGAGACACTGGAACAGGTTGCTCAGAGGAGCTGTGGATGCCCCCTCCCTGGAGGTGTTTAAGGCCAGGCTGGACGAGACACTGAGCAACCTGGTGTAGTGGGAGATGTCCGTGCCCATGGCAGGGGTGTTGGAACTAGATGATCTTTAAGGTCCCTTCCAACCCAAACCATTCTATGATATGATTCTATGCACGGACAGGAGGCATGAATGTTGGTGCCCTCTCTGACTGACTGCTGCATGTTTGTGTTTTTCTCCCCACAGATCATTTTTGCTGACGAATGCACCGAGGCTGAAGGGCGACACTGGCACATGAAGCACTTCTGCTGCTTTGAGTGTGAGACAGTGCTGGGTGGGCAGAGGTACATCATGAAGGATGGCAGGCCCTATTGCTGCAGCTGCTTTGAGTCTCTCTACGCTGAGTACTGTGACACCTGTGCCCAGCACATCGGTATGTGCCCAAAGGGGAGCAGAGCAAAACCTCTGCTTGGAGTGTCATTTCTGGAAATAAGGCTTTAAGGCTTTGACATTTTAATCAACCCGCCGATAGATGGGGCTTCAGGCAGGTATGCTGGGGGGTCTTCTCTAGCCCTCTGGCATTCAAAGAGGCTCATAGCCTGCATCCCACCTAGGAACTGGCACTGTCATTTGCCCATTGCTTATCCTTTTGTGTGATCAGAGAGGGCGTGGGCTATAGAGAGCAACCTTAATTCTTGTAACTGTTGAAAGCTTTCCCTGACCTGATGTAACACATGCATTTTTTCCTTTAAATCTCACTTTCCTATAAACAGCATGTTTTTTTGAGTGACAGATTCTTCCCACCCAGGTTTGCCAAAGGTCTTTCAGGAGTTAATGAGCTAGAGAGAGGAAAGTTGCTAGTTCATTAAGCATCATTATTGTTGTTTGCCTTTTTTTTTTTTTTTAATCAACCCGCCGATAGATTTCTCAGAAAGAAAGATGTAGGGCATCAGAATCAATCTACATTTCTAGAGCAGTGATTTAAAATGTGATTTATTCTGGGGGCTAGCTGTCCCATCAGCTTACTGGGGGGGTGGCAGGGCAGGTGGGCTGGGCATTTGCCTTGCTTCTCTCTCCAATCCTGTTTGCCACTTGGCTGAGCATTTGCGCACAGTCGTGGGCTGTGGAGGTGAGTTCATGTGTTCAAATATTTCATAGGCTGCAGAGAAAGAAAGAAAGAAAAAAGAAAAAACAAACAAAAAACCCACAAAACAAGCCGTTTTGCTCTTGTGCAGTGGCCAGATGGCTTGGGTTGGGGAAAGGGGTACTTGGGGCTTCAGTAAAGCACTTGGAGGATGTGTTTGCTGTGACCTGCAGCACATCCTTCCTGAATGCTCAGCTGCTGAGCCATGGAGAAGCAGCTGTTAGTGTTTCTTGCATGCTCCCTTCTCTTGTGCTTCCCCCATCTGCCATCCTCCCCTCTGCCCATCCATCCAGAGCCTGCCAACTGTTAGGTTTTTGGGGGGCAAAATGCCTGTTTTGGGCACATCTGTACATTTCCACCTTGAGAGGATCTGCAGCCATTTTGCTGCAAGGGACTGGCCAGAGCCTTGTGCTGAGAAGCCACATAAATCAGAGGTGAGTACTTGAGACTTGCAGGGCTTGGGGTTGGGTAGCCAAGACTGTTCCTCTGCAAGGTGCCTTCAGGGAACTGGAAAAGGAGCTGAGGAGACCAGGCTGAACATGGCACTGAACAGCCTGATCTAGTGAGAGGTGTCCCTGCCTATGGCAGGGGGGTTGGAACTCAATGATCTTTAAGGTCCCTTCCAACCCAAACTATTCTATGATTCTATAAAATCCCACCTACTATCTTATCTTTCTTTTATCCACAAGCGTAGTGCTTTAGTCTATGTGAAGGCATTTTGCTCATTGTAAGGGGACAAAAATCACACAATCACGCAATATATATTTAGCACGGAATAAAATGGTCCATTAATGTACCTTCCCTTTGTAAATTGGCTGTGTTTGCCCCCCCTGGTGACATGGCTGCAGTGGGTGTGCAGGCACGAGCTGTGCACACGTGTGGCTCAGCACCCTGCTGTCCCCCTGCACTGCAGTTCCTCAAGTAATGGAGGACTTTTGCCATTAATGGCAGCTTAAACAGGTGAAAAAAGGTTATAATTGAAACCTTGGGAGGTCTGCTCACAGCTCTGGCCAAGAGCAGTGTGCAGGCAGCAGACATGTCCTTCTCAGGGTTTTATTGGCAGGGGACAGACTCTGCATCCATTTCTTTCCTTAACCCAAGCTGGGGGTGGGGTGGTGCAAGCAACCCAGAAAATTTGGCAAGAGTGTACACTCAGATCCGTGGGGAAAGCTTTTCCCACTCCCTTTTGGAGAAGGGGCCCCAGCAGCTAAACTGAAGTTAGATGGGGGCCATTTTAGTGGTGAGAGACAGGGATGTCATCTGCTTTGTTAAACACTTAACCAAGGCTGCACAAATTCCTCATTATGGTTTGGTTGGAAGCTTTTCTGGGTTTTTTTGTTTTGGTTTGGTTTTTTAAAAAAGCAGCATGTTACTGTTTTGACTTCAAGGACTTTATGGAGAACTTCTTGCATTCTTTCGCTTTATGATCGGAAATATCCCCATTTAATACTGAGTAGCTTGAGGCTTGGTTCTGCTGCCTTTGCCAGCTCTGAGTAACTCCTGAGCAGAGGCCTGCAGCCTGCCAGGAATTACAGAATCATAGAAAAGTTTAGGTTGGAAGGGACCTTAAATTTCATGTAGTTATCTGCCCCCTGCCATGGGTTATTCTTACCAGACTAGGCTTCTCAGGGTCCCCACCCCCAGCCTGGCCTTGAGCACCTCCAGGGATGGGGCAGCTACAGGTTCTCTGAGCAACTTGTTCCAGTATCACATCGTGAAAATTTCTTCATGATATCTTGGCTAAGTGTAAACTCTTCCAGTTTGAACCCATTACCCCTTGTCCAATCACTTCGTGGCCTTGTGGAAAGTCCCTCTCCAGCTTTTTTACAGACCTCCTTCAGATACTGGAAGGCTATTGGAAGGTCTCCCTGGAGTCTTCTCCAGGCTGAGCAATCCCAAGTCTCTCAGCCTCAGAATTAGAAATGGATTGAACTTCACATGTCAGCCCTGGTGAATGGCTTTTGAGGCTGAGCCTGGGTGTGCTTTGCTCATAGGGGATCATAGAATCATAGATTGGTTTGGGTTGGAAGGGACCTTAAAGATCATCGAGTTCCAACTCCCCTGCCATAGGCAGAGACACCTCCCACTACATCAGGTAGCTCACTGCCTTGTCCAGCCTGGTTTTAAACACATCCACAGAGGGGTCATCCACAACCTCTCTGGGCAACCTCTTCCAGTGTTGCACTACCCTCACCATAAAGAATTTCATTCTTAGGTCTAGCCTGAATCTCCCCTCTTTCAATTTTCATCCATTATTTCTAGTCCTTCCATCACATATCCTATTAAAAAGTCCTACCCCAGCCTTTCTGTAGGCCCCCTTCAGGTATTGATAAGCTACTATGAGTTCCCCCCTGAGCCTTCTCCAGGCTGAACAACCCCAACTCCTTTAGCCTGTCTTCATAAGGCAGCTGCTCCAGCCCTTTGATCATCTTCGTGGCCTCCTCTGGACCTGCTGCAACAGCTCAATGTCCTCTTTATGTTGAAGGACATGTTAAATGCAGTGCAAAGTGATGTCTGTGGACTGACTGTGTTGCTCTGTGTGTTCTCCCTCAAGGTATTGACCAGGGCCAGATGACATATGATGGCCAGCACTGGCACGCCACCGAGACCTGCTTCTGCTGTGCACAGTGCAAGAAGTCCCTGCTGGGACGACCTTTCCTGCCCAAGCAAGGGCAGATCTTTTGCTCCAGGGCCTGCAGTGTTGGTGATGACCCAAATGGCTCCGACTCCTCTGACTCAGCTTTCCAAAGTGCCCGGGCCAAGGAGTCCCGTCGCAGTGCCAAGATTGGCAAGAACAAGGCAAAAAGTGAGGAGGGGGCACGCAGCCCCTGCAACCAGCTGCAGGTCACCTCCAACCGCCTCTCCACTGACGTGGACCCGCTGTCCCTGCAGATGGATTTGCTGAGCCTGGCCAGCCAGACACCAAGCCTCAATAGAGACCACTTGTGGAGGAGCCGGGATGAGATCTATCACTATGGGGGCAAAATGGAGCAAAGCCAGTCTCAAAGCCCCTTGCAGCTCCTCAGCCAGTGCAACATAAGGACCTCCTATAACCCCAGCCAGGTCCCAGCCTCGCAGCCAGATCCATGGGCAAAACATTTCAGCAACCAAAAGAGGAGCTCCTCGCTGGCCATGAAAAGCCACAGTGGCAGCTTCATCCAGGACTGCAGAGAGGACTATTACTCGGGGAGGCTTCGCTCCCAGGAGAGCTACAGCGACATGTCCAACCAGAGCTTCCCTGAGTCCAGGGGAAGTCTCAAAGTCCCCAAGTATGAAGAGGAGGAGGATGGTGGGATGCCCACCCCGCAGTGCCGCACTCGGCACCCCATCAACGCCCTCAAGTTCACAGAGGACCTGATGCCCACTGAGCAGACCCCTCGTGGCTCCATGGAGTCCCTCGCACTCTCCAACGCAACAGGTATGTCACCCCTGCTCTCTGTCACCCTGTGGCCATCCCAGGACCTCCTCCATGTGATGGGATTGTTGTGTGCTGCATCACTGCCACACCAAGAGTCTTCCCCATTGTGGGGACCAGTACTTGGGGCCATGGACCAGTGTTCTTGGCAGCCTTCACTCACTTCACTTGCTTGTTTGCCAAATGTAAGGCTTTTTAGATGGCCAGCCTTGTGTGTAGCTCAAAAGAAATGTTTTCGAGTTCTTTAATCCTCCCTTTTGTGAAGAACAAGAGGAAAAAAAATCAAGGCCAGCTGCTAGGCAGAAGCAGATTCCAGCATTTAGCACTTGAAGGACTGCTGTCAGCTGCCCTCAGGGGCTAGAAATGTTTTTAAATTCTTTGAGACAGACTCAGTTAACCCCTTTTGCACCATCCTCGAGCATGTGACTAGTTAAAATAAATTCCTCCTCCTCTGTGCTGGGCTCCTTTTCCTCCTCTTCCCTAGTCCTCTGGAAGAGACTGCAGGGAAGAGCTAGGTGAGATACTTGTCCCATCAGGCTCATCCCAGAGTAATATTTTTTCAGTCCTCTCACCCTAAAGGTGTTTGGGTTTCATTCTCTGGTTATGCATGCATGGACATGTCTGTGGCTGGACTGTGGTCTACTGCTCAGCCCCCTGCACACCCCATCCCTCTGCAGCCTGCTGTAGTTTGCATTATCAGATGGATGGGCTGGGAAAAGAAAATCATGAGGCTGGACCTGCACCTGCCCCCTGCTAAATGGAGTCTATTTATCTTGGTGTCACCTCTGTGGGGTGTTTGGTACCCAATCCCAAGGATTCTCCATGTGGGATGCTGGCACTGGGTGTTTGGGATGCACTGAGGAGCATCACCAGGTTCCTGGAGAGCTGAGTATGGGTGAGGCTGAGCCTTGTATTGTGCCCTGCCTGGATGGACAGGTTTGCTCTGCTGCACCCACGCCTCCTGTGTTTTTTAGGAAAGCTTCCAACCCTGTGCCTAGACGTGAAATGGTCTCTCTGTTCAGCTGAGATCAACCTGAGCTGTGAGCAGTGGAGCAGGGGGGGAGAAGAGAAACAACTGGAGAGGATTTGACTTAAACAGCTTCAGATATACAAAGAGGAAAAATAGATGTGAAATGGTGAGGGAGCTGGGAATTGCTCTTCGAATCAAGGTTTTCTGAAGCAAAGCCCCACATTTCCAAAGCTGCTCATGTTCTTGAGGACGTGCATTGTGTAAACCCCCCTCAGTACAAAGAGGTTTGAGCAATGTGGGGTTCAGATGAGCAATCCCTGTATGCTTTGGAGCTGGTGTGTAACAAGTTATTATGGATTCAGGTCGAGAGATGAGAAACATGGTGAGGCCTGTATATTAGAGCGAAAATCATTCTGTCTTTCATTTTACAACTCTCCTGTTGAAATGCTGGGAGGGAAATCTTCCAAAGGCATCCATCCTCCGTAAGTAGCCCAAGTATGAATTTCCTTACAGGCAGTGCTTGCCTTAACTACTCACTTCTTTCCTGCTTTCTGGAGCAGGTGCTCAACATGATGGGGCTTGCAACAAATTTAAGCAGTTCCTCTGCAGAGTGAGGTGGTAACGTTTTTATTGATGTGTGAGCACTAACAATTTTCCTTCCTCTGGGACCTGGCTCAGCTTGTGCTGGGGGCACTGCAGCAGTAACAGGAAGCTCTCCCAGGGCCATGTGTGCAATTATGGAGGACACAATTATCATCCCTTTTAATAGGCAGCATTTTGAGGGTGGGGAGACCTGGCTGAGATCTGCAGGAGACCAGGTTGCCCAGCAAACACCCCTATGAAGCTCTCTCAACATATCCTGGGGGTCCAGCTCACCCCATGCCCTGCACATCCCAGCTCTGCTTTGCAGGTAGCTCTGGGGCATCCAGATACAAGGTTCCTTTGAGCTGCTGGTGCTGCCCAGTTGCTCCACCTTATAAAGTGAAATAATTTATACCACATCCCTCTAACATTTTATGGCATCACTGGAAATGTTCCTTTTTATAGGGAGCTAGAGGGCAAACAGTCCCTGACCTGCAGAGCACATGTTTAAAGCTGGTCTCTCTCTGGCAGCAGATTTTGCTCTGATGTTTCTATTATGACCTAACTACTAATTAGCCAGAGACGTCAGAACAAGCAGATAAAACATGAGGTGTGCAGTGGTTGTCCCTGTCCTCTGGCGAGAAGGCTGCTACCTGGGAGCAGATATTTATATTTGGAATGCATTCAGTACTGGACAGGAGATCACCTGCTGGGTGCATCAAGGCTTGCGTGACCCCAGGTCTCCTGTGAGACCCCAGCTTTTCACCTTACCAACTATGCCTGACTGAATCCTTTAAAAGCCAGTTCCTTGTGGGTTGGTGACATTGTGTTAGTCCTGGGCAGCAGCAGAGGGAGTGATGAAGGTAGCTGTGACCTTCCTTTGTTAGATGGGACTGTCACTGTCATCCTCTGGTTGTGTCTGTGTCATTGCCATAAAGGTTGATGGGATTTAACCACATCCATTGTCAAAGGGCAGAGTTCCCTGCTGGTGAAAGGCATCTCTCCTTCCTTTCCACCTTCTTGTTTTTAAACCTCTTCTCTGCCACGAGCCAAAGGCTGTGAATGACTCTGCTGAACCTTCTTTTGGAAGGCTGAGTCCTCCTCCTGCCCTACACAACCATTAGATGGAGAGGCTGAGAGCAAAAAATATTTCCTGGTGCATTTTCCAAGAGCTCATTTTTGCTGGATTTCATATTACTTTTTATGTCCTTTGGCTGCTTTTGCTTTTTTTTTTTCTCAATGGCATTAGCAACAATACAAAACAGCAACATTTACTCTATAAACTTACATTAAGCAATCAGGCAGTGCTGAGACAGGGTTTGTCCAGGAACCTTTTGCTCATGAGGAGGAGTCTGGTCCTTGCAGAGGTCAGTCACTTCCGAGAAGATACTGAGTCCAGCCCTCCCAGTGTTTGTGCTCTGCCTCTTCTTGCATTGTCCTCCTAAAAAAGCCTTTTCCGGTGCTGTATGTGCCCAGCAGGGGAGTTAGAAACCAACAGTTGATCTGTGCTGATTCCAAGCAGTCATTTCCACAAAATGCCAGCTGGTCAAATAGCCCACTTAACAAAGTACCTGCAGGCTAAATGTTGTTCTCCAGGAACAAGCTCTTTGTGTGCAGCTCGCAGAGAGCAGGAGTGCTGTGGAGGTAGGAGTCATTTTGAATGGTTCATGCGAAGGGAGAAATAGATTTCCAGTGTTCTTTGAGAAGGGGGGGCTCATCCAGGAAAAAAAAAATGTGTTAAGCTGATGCCCTTACAGAGTGGAATGAGTTTTCACATGTATGACACACACTTCTATTGTCTATATTGGAAGATGCCCAAAAGCACCAGGTTTTCCAGGATTAAACATCTGTGATACACTCAGAAAGAAGAGAGAGTTGCAGAGTGACCCAATGGCCTCCTCTATCTCCAGTCGCTTCTTCGTCTTCCTCTGCCTGTGGAGGGGCTGAAAGCTGTGGGAATGTAGGGAAAAATCACTGTTTCTCAGAGCCAAGAAGTGTTAGTTCACTGGTCCAGTCTGTCCTGCACCAAGGGTTTTGGAGCAACTCCTGAAAGCCCTCAGGGACAGCAGTGAGAGGCTGGTCCCCATTTCCATGTCCTCAGTGGCACTGAATTCCATCAGTGCTCCTCTTCTCCCTCCCCTGGGCTGGAGAGGACAGCTGCCTCAGGCATATCAGCTGAGTTACACAATCCAGAACATGACATATTGACTGTTCTGACTTTTTCTAAGAAAAAGTCTGAGCTCTCCAGCACACTCCTGCTGTCCTCTTTTCCCTAGATGTAGGCAGCATAAAACTACTTCCAAGTTAGAAGAAGAGATCCCTGGGGGGAATTTCTTGCAATTTGGAGACAAAGGTGTAGCATCCTCCAATCCAAACCCAGTCATTTCAAAGTCTGACATGTGAAGACAGAGGTTTTCCCGTTGCAAAGGGCCAATAGTGATACATTATAAAACATTAGAAACATTATAAAATGTTTCCTCTACCTCTCACCCACCTTTTTGCTGCTCAGTGATGGGAGCTTTGGTGTGTGCTTACCATCAGGGCTGGCCATGTGCATGTCTTCCTGCCTTCACTATCACATGTAGGCATTAGGTGATGACCAAAGTTCAGAAATGGACTTGTGGAAGGAGATGCTGAGGAAAGCAGTAGTACATCATCTTAATCCGGGCTGTTGGCCATCCTGCCTTGTGTGAGGAGGGTGTAGGAGCTGGTGATGCTGATGAGGGGAGTTACAAGTGTGTTTTCCAAGCTGAAATCCAACCCTATTCCAAGGCATCACCCATGTGGCGACTTCTTTCAGTGAGCCACAGAGGGACTGATCAGGTGGGAAATGTGCCCCAATACTCTTGGCACAGAGGGGGCACACTGTGGGAGGCTGTTGGGACTGTGACCTGCTTGGCAAGTGCTCTGCTTTCCTTGGAATTGTTTATTTTCCACAATTTCCACTTACATAAGGGTTCTGCTTTCTTTCTGCACCCCCTCCCAAGGTCGCTGGGAAGGGAGATGAGGCTGAGCTATAAACAAAGCCTTGGGCAGGCTGTTTCTCCTGAAGTTCTTTTTCAGGTCTCAGAGTCGAACTTGAAATAAACCCTGTTTTGGGGGTGATGGGGATGTATATGCCTAGTGATGCTGAAGAAAGAGAACTCTCCCCTGGGAGGGCTGGACACAGAGATACTTCACCATCCCCTCCTGTGCACTGGGTGCAAGGTTTGGTGCAGACAGGCACCTTTGTGGGTCTCAGGTGGTGAGGTGGAGGTATCTGTGTGCGCTGCGATGAATGTAAAGGCAAGAAGGAGGGTCCAGAGGAGGGCCATGAAGATGATCAGAGGGCTGTTGCCCCTTATGAGGACAGGCTGAAGGAGAAGAGAAGGCTCGGGTGGGACCTCAGACTCCCCACTCAATCCCTGAAGGGCCCCTAGAGACGGGCAGGTACCAAAGTTCCGACTTTGGTACAGGATGACAGGACTAGGAGTAATGGATGCAAATTGGAAGAGGGAAGATTTAGGCTGGATATAAGAAATAAGTTCATTACTGAAGGTCGTGAGACACTGGAACAGGTTGCCCATAGAGGTTGTGGATGGTCCCTCCCTGGAGATGTTTAAGGCCAGCCTGGATAAAGTATTGACCAACCTGGTGTAGTGGGAGGTGTTCCTGTCCATGGCATTGGGGTTGGAACTAGACTAAGGTTCCTTCCAACCCGACCCATTCTATGCATCATCATAGCTCTGTTTGTGCACAGTGTCCTACTAGAGGATATTTTGCCAGCTCCCTGCCCAGGAAGATGCTGTCTGTGTGCAGGGATGCTGGCTGTGGCAGGACTTTGCCCTATGTTAGCCCAGCTTTGCGGGGAGTTTGCTTTAATAGAGGCTGGAAGCTGCTTTCCCTCACTGAGGGGTTTCATTCCCAGTATCACAGCCCATGTACGTGCTCTCTGCAGCCCCTCCACTGTCATTTGCCAAGTGCTGTAATAATTCATAATTAATGCAACTTGCAGCCCTGGTTCAGCAGAGCACTGTGAGATTTAAGCACCCGTGAGTGCTTTGTTGTGGCGAGGCTGTAGAGGTGATGCTCATGAGGAATGTCTTTGCTTATTGGGTTGTTATTTCCCTTGGCGATGTTTAATGGGATAAAGGCAGTTCTTAATAAGGGCATGGGGAAGGGCTTCAGAAGGGATGGTACAGCACGTACTTAGCAAAACCTTAATGTTAACTGGAAACCTGCTTTGTGTTCCCAGCACTGAAGCCAGCTCAAGTTTTATATCAAGCTGCAGCTTTCACTTGTGCTCATCTGAAAGGAGTGCGTTTCCATGGCTCCAGGCTGAAATATTGAGCCTGGCAGCCCCACGCAGCGGAGAATGGCAGCAAAATAACCTGCTGTGTCCATGTGTGCCACAGTGCTGGCTCCAATCTGGCCATGGGATGGCCACCAGCCACCACACTGGTGGCTGCAGGTGCCATCTCCCCTATTCCAGTGCAAGAGCCTCTGGGGCAGCCATTGATGGATGCACTGTTTTGATGAAGGGGAGGGAGCCCCATGGTTATCATCCCTGAGTTGTTCACCCTTGGCAAAGGACTCAGTGATGTGGTAACAGCCATCCTGCACTGTGGTCTAGAGCCTTAGAAAATAGATTCTCAGGTTTCCTTGTTATAACAACAACAACAAAAAAAACCCATCAATCATTTGCATGGTGGGGTCTGCCCTCGTGCACTTCTCCTTCCAGATTAGGGCTTCATCAGGTTATTAGCTGTGTTCCCACATGAAACATTTCATTAACAGGGAGCTGCAGGAGCTGTAAATAAATACTGGTGATTCAAGAAGGCTGGGCCTCAGTAATGAACTGGTGTAGCTCTCAAATGGCAGGAGAAGAGGGTTGGTGCCACCTTTGCCCCATCCAAGGCAGTGTGGGACCAGAGACCAGAGCTGCCCTGCCTTTGCCCAGGCATCTGCTGCTTTTGGATGCCCACAAAACCCCCTGGTGCTGGAGCTTCTCATGGCCATTTCTGCTATGATTTCACAGGAATAATTGTCTTCTTATCTGAGCTAAAATATCCCCTGCAGGACTTCAGCAGACCTGGAGAATAATGCATTCTTTTCCCCTTTGCAAGCATTTTTCCCCCCCTGCTTCTGAAGGCTGTTATTACATCCCCTTCAGCCTTCTCTTTCTAGACTAAACAACCCCCTGCTCTTTCAAACTTTATTCCTAGGTCATGTTTTCTGGATGAAAATTTTTTTAGACAAATGCCTTTTGCTGTCCTTTCAACTTGCCTGCCTGTGGCTTTGTGACTCCACAGAGAGGGGCAGCATCATTTTTGCAAGCTCTGGAAGACCAGTTTGGACCTAACCCATCTTCCCCCTCATGATACTTTACACATTACATTGGTGTAAATTTAAAGTTAATCCTGTGTGTTTTGTGCTGGTTAGAAGCCACATCCTTGACCTGGTACCTGCTCTGGGCATTGTAAGAGCTGTGTGGGGTTTTCATTATCTCCAGTGATGGTATAAAAGCACAGCTCTACCCCTGAGTGAGCAGAAGAAATCCTTCACCGCCATGGTGAGCAGATTAAAAAATGCTTCCCTAGTCCCCAGCTTGCTGGGTCACTTGTTCATAGCTGATTTTTTTTCCCAGCTTCTCAGATCTGCCTGAGAAGATGCATTCAGCCCCCTGCAAAGAGCTTGTCCCACTCTGTCACATGGAGAAATGGAGCCATTGGGTCTGGGGGTGGCTTTGTTGCAGCCTCCCAAGCACAAGCTGAGTTGTGCCACGAGCTCTGTGTGCTGGTGCTGTACGTGCTCCATGCTGGGATTCCTCTCACAATCGCCATTTTCCCAGCAATTCAAAGTCTTAAAATGTGCGTGCTTAATTATAATCAGGCCGTCTGGGTGAACAACCACAAACATCCCCTGGACTTAATAATCACTGATTAAATCTTGTGCTGTGAGTACATGTCTCAAAAGACTCCTGCTCTCAAATTGTCCTCCCTCCCTCTGCTGTCCAGCCTGTGGAGAAGGGAAGTCAAAGCCCTCATAGTGTCTGTGAAGGGATTGTGACTCCCATCTTCCACAGCCCAAATCTGGAAACACTGGTTCTGCCTTTCCAGAAGCCTCTCCCCAGATGCTCATTTTTATACTTGGACTCTACCTAGAGGCAGAAATGGAGGAGAGAGACAAACATAGCAGAGGGGACTGAGCCCCACAGCTCTGGTTGTGCACCTGGGGCAAAGCACCAACACAATTGACCCCTTTCAAATGATGCTGCCAAAATCCATCTGCTGATGCCACAGAAGCCACACAGCATTTGGGAGCCACATTCCTCTGCTGATGCTGACTCTTCTTGCAGAGCCACACTGCTTCGCATAACAAGGGGTTGCATAAATGTCACCGAGGGCTCATTTTCCTTGGTGTCAGCTATTGTCTGACAGATCTGATTAAGGCCATGTTCAGCTGTCAGCAGCCGTGATTCACATTTGGAACAGCTCCACTGGCAATCCTACTGTTATTCTGGCTATTTGGGAGGGCTTTGGGTATACTACTGAGTTGCTTTTCCCTCCTGAGGGCTCCTTCACAGAGGCACAGGAGGGACAAGGAGAGGTGATAACTGGCATCACTGGAGTAAAAGGTATCTCAGGAGGAGGTGGCGTGTGCCAGAAATTGCTCAGTCCCATGATGGGAGCAGGGAGCACAAACAAGCAGGACCTAGGAGGAGATTGTTTCCTAAGAGTGGCCGGCAGGGTTGGGTTAGCTCACTCAAGATTGTCCTGGCTTAGGGAAGAACAAAATTACACAAAGCTGGCTTGAAATGTGTGTCCTTTTCAGAACAAAAGAGAGCTTTTCCTTTTATTTTAGCTCATCCTCTCCCTTTTCCTGCAGCGTTCGGGGATCACCTTTACTTTGCCTTTCTCTGTAACCAGAAACATCACCATGAGCAGCAAAAAGGCAAATGAGTAGAGGAATGGCTGCTGAGACTCGGGGAGCCAAGCCAAATTTTGTGAGACCCAGCTGTGGCTTGTGCTCAAGTACTAAAGCTCACTATAGTGCCACCAAGGGCAGGTTTTGGGAAACCTCATCCATCTTTGCAGGATATATTAAGGCCAGGCTGGACAAGCCACTGAGCAACCTGATCTAGTGTGAGGTGTCCCTGCCTATGGCAGGGGGGTTGGAATAGATGATCCATAAGTTCCCTTGCAACCCAAACTATTCTATGTTTCTATGATTTTAAGGTTTTTGCCAATGACCTTTTTCCAAAGGAACCCCAAAGCAGCTTGTGAGTTGGGTGAGTGACAGCAGCCCTTGTTCATGTCCAGGTTTGGCAGACAGCAGCTCATGCCAAAGGAGCTGAGCTCTCGATGAAGTGTAAACAGCCTTTATGGGAGGGGGGGAAAGAAGTTTATTCTTGAATTGTGGGTTGGCTTGTTGTGGGTTTTCGTTTTGTTTTTTTTTTAAGATTAATTTACAAAGTCATAAATTCTCAGTGATTGCGTAAGGGCTGTGCGTCACATTGAGAATGTTGCTGATGGTGCAGAGCTCTCTTGGTTGGGTCTGCACTGGGAGGCTGTTGGAGAGGGCTGGGGAGAGGAGTGCCAAAGCAAACACTCTGCCTTTGATTTGGGGTGGAATGGATTTCTTTTGAAAGAGCTTGCGAAACATTTTGCCCTGAGCTCGCAATGCAAGCGCAGACTGCTGATGGTTGTCAAGCCAACGTGGTAACAGTCAGAAAATGTAAAACAACCAGAGAGCAGGACAAACATTGGGGCAACATGGTTGATCTTCTCATTGATGGGCAGGTGGTGAGTGGACACTCCTCTGCTGCTGGGTGAAGGATTTCTTGAGCTGTAGGAGAGCACCTTGCAGAAGCTCTTGGGCTGGAGAAGGGCACAACACAAGAGCTCAGAGCTAGCTGGCATGTGGAAGAGACCCAGCGAGCCACCTTCCTTAACAGGGCAGCTCATCAAGCTTGCAGCTAATACTGCTGACTCCTGCCTATTTGTAGTTCCCTAGATATCTGCAGAGACTGTCCCTTCTGCTGTCCTGCTGTTAATGAGGAGGTCCCGCAGACCCTGTGGGACTCAGATGTTTTCTTACCTCCTGGGAAACTAAACTGCATGGACATGCCCAAGTCATAGAATCGTTGAATGGTTTGTATTGAAAGGGAACTTAAAGATCATCTAGTTCCAACCCCCCTGCCATAGGCAAGGACACCTCCCACTACACCAGGTTTCTCAGTGCCTCATCCAGCCTGGCCTTAAACATCTCCAGAGAGGGAGCATCCACAGCCTCTCTGGCAGCCTCTTCCAGTGTCTCACCACCCTCACAGAAAAGAACTTCTTTCTTACATCCTGCCTAAATCTCCCCTCTTCCAATTTGCATCCATTTCTCCTAGTCCTGCCATCCTGTACCCTATTAAAAAGTCCTACCCCAGCCTTTCTGTAGTCCCCCTTCAGGTATCAAGAAGCTACTATGAGGTTCCCCTGAGTCTTTTCTTCTCCAGGCTGAACAGCCCCAATTCCTTCAACCTGTCCTCATAAGGGAGGTGCTCAAGTCCTCTGATCCACCCCCAGATGTCATTCTGAGGGCCGGTGGGGTGCATCACAGTGACAAACTTGAATTAGTTGGCCCTGTTTTCAGCTACCCCTGACATTGTTCAGTCCTCCAAAACATGTTGTCTTTGCACAAGGTGTGGGTGCAGGATCATGGCACCCTAGTTATCTCAGCATGCAGGAGGCCTCAGGTTACCTCTGACGCACTATTTCTCACTGGCATCGCTAGTTATTCCTATCAAGTCACAGACAGTGTAGACATATGGGAACAGAAATCATGAAAAGCTGCTTGGAGACCAACCCAAAACACCTTAAATTGGTGTGAATTCCCCAAAGGAGGAAATGCCTACTCTTTAAAAAAAAAAAAAACCCACATTTTTTAAAAACATCCTTTTGAAAGGGCTCTTCAGGACAGCATCTAGACTACTGAGTTATTTTTTGAAGCCCAAGTCTCATTCCAAAACCAGCCTATTCATAATTTCATAATCATCTAGGTTGGAAGGAACCTTTCAGATCGAGTCCAACCATCAGCCCAGCTCTGGACAGGGTCTTGAAGCCTTGGCCCTCAGATTAGGAGTTTGATGCTCTCCCAACTGAGCTTCTCCCTGCATCCCTGCTGACTGAAAATTCTCCGTCTTAACTCTCTTTTCCTTCCTTTTCCCTTTTTTTTTCCAAAGGCCTCTCAGCAGACGGTGGAGCCAAGCGCCAGGAGCATCTCTCCAGGTTCTCCATGCCCGACCTGAGCAAAGACTCGGGGATGAACGTCTCAGAGAAGATGAGCAACATGGGGACCCTAAACTCCTCCGTGCAATTCCGAAGCGCTGAGTCAGTCCGCAGCCTTCTGTCTGCCCAGCAGTACCAGGACATGGAACCCAACCTGCACAACCTGGCCAGCCCCTTGGGCTACCGTGAGAGACCCTCACATGGGAGGCTTCACCAGAGCTTCGACTATGGCAGTGGGGTGGCCGGGGGCAAGCTGGGGGTGCAGGAGGTCCCCAGACATGCCCCTATGAGCGAGCGCACACGCCGACGAACTAACGTGCGGGATGAGGAGCGGCATTACCGACCCCACCGGCCTCGTCGCTCCCGCCGCTCCCGCTCCGATAACGCCCTGCACTTGGCCAGCGAGCAGAGCTACAGGCTGAAGGAGAGACCCTCGCTGCGAGCCAGGGAAGACTACGACCAGTTCATGCACCAGAGGAGCTGCAGGGAGCCGGTGGAGCAAGGTCCCCGCAGGGATGTCTACGGCCACTGTCCCCGGACGGTGTCGGATCTGGCTTTGCAGAACCACTTGGGCGAGAGATGGGGGCCCTACTTCGCCGAGTACGACTGGTGCTCCACCTGCTCCTCATCTTCTGAGTCTGACAACGAGGGCTATTTCCTCGGGGAGCCCATTCCCCAGCCCGCCCGCCTGCGCTACGTGACCAGCGAGGAGCTGCTGCACAAGTATGGCTCGTACAGCATGCCCAAGTCTTCCACCATGAGTGCCAGGGGACAGTTGCACAGCCGGAAAAGACAGAAGAGCAAGAACTGTATCATATCCTAATGGCATCCTTGGGAGAGAAATGTAAATTTAATTCACCAACTTGCACTGTTTTAGGTCATGTAAGCGCTTTTATTGTAATAAAAACAAAAAAAATATACAAATACCAACGAAATGACCCGAGGAATAGGGATTTGTGAGAAGGTTGTAGCCTGGCTTCTATAAATAGTCATAATCCTGGGCACAGTGAATATATTTTGCACATCTTACTATGGAGAAAAGGCAACAAAAGTTCACTTTAGCCTGTAATATTTAACCCAGTAGTTTTAACTCTTTCTTCCCAGATACTGCCAGACTTTAGAGTTCTGTTTGTCTGTACCTTTCAGTCATGGCTGCTGACTCTCAGCATCACTTTTGCTTTTCCACCTTGTTTTTGTTACCCATCAGCTGCCTTGGCAGGTCATTTGTCTCTCTCAGACAGTGTGTGGGAGCCTAAGTTATTTCTGTGGTTGTTGTAAATGCAATGTAAATGAGAGTTTGGAGAAAATATTTTTGTATTTTGTAATATCAGAGGAATTTCTATATCTTAGGAGTCACTGGGAAAAAAAAAAAAGCATGCTTGTTCCGAGTTGTTTTCAGCCAGAGCTAATCGAACAGTTCCTTGGACCCCAAACCTCCCTCCCTTTCCATTTCATCATCAAATTTCTTCAGTATTTCAGTAAAAATTTGAATTGTCATTTCTTTTGAGGATTGTTTTGCTTTGTTTTTTGTTTTTTTGGTTTTTTTTTTAAACCCTGTTTTCTCTTTGTTTGTTTCATTCCTGGTAAATAAAATGAACATTTTCCAATTTATTAAACCTCGAAGAGGCCTCGGTAGCATTTTGAAGTCTGCTCATGCCTGGGATTTTCAGGTGTGCTCCATCAGTCAGATGCAGGAATCCTGATGGCTGCAAAAAAGGGACCTTTGTTTTTGTAGAAAAAAAAAAAAATCAAATAGGGAAAGAACAGAACTACTATATGTCTGACATGTTGTAAATGACCAAAGCCAGAGAAGGAATTTTACACCTCTGTAGAGAACGCTGAAGTTACTAAACGTCAAACTATTATTTGGAGTAAATAAAAGTGTAAATGGTGCAATTGTGTGATGTCAGCATGACGTTGTTTTGAATATAGACTTGTCTTATGGTGCTCTAGTCTCCTGGGTTAATGTTAACTGCTGTTCATTACCAAGTGGAAGTCTCAATATTGCCTAATGCCTAACGCGCCCGAGAACAACTGCAAACTGCTCCCAGTGGGTCTGATCCTGCCCTGGCCAGTGGCTCCACGTCACTGGTGGCCCCAGGTGGGCTCAGCCCCTGCTCCCCATGGCAGAGGGGTCTATAAATGGGGCTCAGCTGTATTGTATTATGGTGGATGTGAGTTTATTCTCTGTATGCATTAAAAAATTGGGGATCTGCCATCGCCACCAGAGGGTTTCAAAACCAATGGTGGCTTCTCCTGGGAAGGAGCAAGTTTGCAAAAGGGGCTCTCAACACCCAAAAGTGCAGGTTGGCACCTGGGGGTGTTAAACTAAAGCTGAGCTGACAGGAGGGCTGAGGGGCTTAACCAGCTCTATCACCCTCATCCCTGATGCCCCGTGTCCTACTGAAAGCAGCAGATGCAGAAGAAAAAGATGTCTCTGTACCACAGACTATTGCTAGGAAACTTTTTTGTTGTTTGTAAAGGACAATGTGATAATTATTATTCCTTTAAAAAGAAAAAAAAAAGAAAAAGACAAAAAAAAGACACTTGAGTATATTTAAAAGGAAAAAAAAAAACTTTTTTTTTCCAGTTGGAATAAATGGAAGTATTCACCCAAAGGAAAGAGTCTCGTGTGTATGTTTTTGTTGCTCTTAAAGGGTGTTTGTTAATTGTGAGTAGAAAATTTGATCTTCATTCAGCTGGCCTTGCAATAAAAGCACAAGAACCAGCTCAGCCTCAGCCCCTGACATGGTTTCAGCAGGCAGGGAAAGCCCATGGAGGAACATCTCCATCACATCATGTGTCTTCACCAGCACTGGTCACCCTCACACACTTCTGGTGTTAGAAAAGCCAAATCTTCACATGGTGTAAGTCACCACAGCTCAGACTGAATTCCTGGTGAACCTATGGTTTTATGGTGAGAGAGATTTGGACCTGTAATTTATAAGTAACAGCTTTTTTCTCTGAGATATCGTGGATCTTTCCATGTTTTCCAAAACAGACGTGGTAAGCCAGGGAGGGGGATTGCTTTCAGCGACAAGTAATGACACTGTAACTACAGGTTATTATATAATTGGCATTTAATATGTACAATTTAATTCGTTGTCAGTGATTAAAAGCACAATGAATGTTGTCTGTCAGCTCTGCTACAGCTGAGCTGCTCTTTGTACAGCGGGAGCCTGAATCACTTGGGAAATGGTAAAAAAAAACCTTAATCCTCAGCTTTTCCCCTTTAACTACGTGCTGCCTCCTCCCCGGGGACAACTTAACAAGCTTTAAAGGCTTCTTGAAACAGAATTGCAGCACCTTTTCCTGTGCAATTTTGTACTGAAATCCAGGGCCTGGTGCTTCCCCAGCATGGGATGGTCTCACTGCTGGAAACATCTCTTCAAGAGAGCATCCCTGCAGGCTGCTGATGTAACACCCAGCTTTAATGCAATGCTGGAATCAGGCGAGACTGGCAGAAGATTGGAGTTTTCACTTAGAGTACATGAAATACAGGCTGAAGGAATTGGGGTTGCTCAGCCTGCAGAAGAGAAGGCTCAGGTGGACCTCATAGTAGCTTCTCAGTACCTGAAGGGGGACTACAGAAAGGCTGGGGTAGGGCTTTTCAATAGGGCACAGGATGGCAGGAGTAGGAGTAAAGGGTGTAAATGGGAAGAGGGGAGATTTAGGCTGGATATAAGAAGTTTTTTACTGTGAGAGTGGTGAGACACTGGAACAGGTTGCTTAGAGAGGCTGTGGATTCCCCCTCCCTGTAAGTGTTTAAGGTCAGGCTGGATGAGGCATTGAGCAGCCTGGTATAGTGGGAGGTGTCCCTGCCTATGGCAGGGGGGTTGAACTAGATGATCTCTAAGTTCCCTTCCATCCCAAACCATTCTATGATTCTATCAACTAAAATGGATCACGTTTTCTAAGAAAGGCTGTGCTGGCAAAACAATGAGCCAATACAAATTTCAGCAATAAAAGTGCAAATGCAGCTTCCAGAGCTTTTTCTTTTTTTCATATGGGCTCCAGAAGTCACATATACTTCCAAGACACGTGGTAAAAAAAAATAAAGAAAGAATCCCTCTCTTTTTTTTTTTTTATTCCTTGTCCCATTTGCGGTATGAGATAAACCATTTCTGACAAACCCACTGAACTTGAGGGATGGAGCTATGAGGCTGTAAAATTTTGTTCCATCTCCATCTGGCCCCGCTGGTTTCCCTCCCTGTGCCTACTGCCTGCTGGTGCCAGCAGCTTGTGGGAGTTGGGGGGCATGTACAGCCCTTTGCTTTCACATCTCAGAGAGCAAGTAAAGGTGACACCAACTGAAGCTCAGGATGAGTGTCCACAGGTCCAGTTTACCCCAGTATGGGAGCACCAGAGCCATGCTGGGGTCACTGTCTGGTTGAGGGAAGCCTTTTGCTGGTGCCCTGGGCAGTTGCATTACCAGAGTCAGCCTGGCACACTGTCAGTGTAGCTTTAAAAAAGTGATATTAATGAAAAGCTGCCCCATCTCCCAGTTAATCCAGGCTCTCGAGTGGGAGCTGCCGTGTTATCTGATGAACTTTGCTCTTTCAGGCTCAAAAAAAGATCCCCATTCCTTGCATTTACATACAATTATGCCATTCTTCAAATCTAGGCTGTCCTCACTCTCCTGGAGATTAGCTGCCACCTATTAGATGACCAGACTTCACAGCCTGGAAAGCTCATTAGCTAAGAGCAATTTCAGAGTACTTTATTTGAAAGATTATCTTTTTTTTCATTTTATGCAAACACACTTTCAACCTAGATCCTTAAAATTATTTAGGAATTCAGCTCCTGTTCAAGTACAAGGGAATCTGGTGGCCAAGGATACGCAAGGGCATTGAAGAGCTGGGTCTTGCTTTCAAAAGCAGCCACAAGTTGTGACATATCATTATAACCTGTATGAAATAACAATAATTTTTAACTTGCAAGGACTGTCCCTTAATTCAGCCTCTGAAGCAGACATTTTGTTTGCCAGGTTTTACCTCTCTGTCTCCCACAAAGTGCTGCCAAGAACCTGATGGGACACCCAAAGCAACTGCAGCCAAAAGCAGAACCTTTCCCACCCACCCCATCATCACAAGCTCCCCAATCTGGATACTTCCAGTATCTCTTTTTGGAGTTACAGCAGCTTTTCTGAGTGTGAGATCACACCTTTCCATTCCAGAGGGTTCTCCATAAAGGAATTTTTGCTTCAGAGACACCCACTGAGACTCCTTTGGGTAAGACCTGCTCATTTTCTGGGAGAAAAAGAGAGGAGAGGAGAGGAGAGGAGAGGAGAGGAGGAAAAAAAAGGAGAAAAGGAAAAAGACAAGAAAAAGAAAAGGAAAAG
>VZTY01015814.1:78770-96046 GCA_013400935.1 Turnix velox
GCCTTTCTGTAGGACCCCCTCAGGTACTGATAAGTTACTATGAGGTCCCCTCTGAGCCTTCTCTTCTCCAGGCTGAACAACCCCAACTCCTTCAGCCTGTCCTCATAGGGCAGTTGCTCCAACCCTTTGATCATCTTCGTGGCCCTTCTCTGGACCCTCTCCAATAGCTCAATGTCCTTTCTGTGTTGAGGGCTCCAGAACTGGACGCAGTACTCCAGGTGGGGTCTCACCAGTGCCAAGTAGAGGGGCAAAATCACCTCTCTTGACCTGCTGGTCACACTCCTCTTGATGCAACCCAGGATTTGGTTGGCCTTCTTGGCTGCGATTGCACACTGCTGGCTCATGTTGAGTTTGTCATCAACTGACACACCCAAGTCTTTCTCTACGGAGCTGCACTCAAGCCACTCTCCACCCAGCCTGTATCTGTCCTAGACATTCTCTGTCCACCTAGACCTTCTCTGGCCACCCTCCTCTTTCATTCTAGCATATACCAAACCTGGCTACATCAGGATGTTGTCCTTCCATGAATGGGATGACCTACTCCATACTGCTCCTTTCCAGGATGGGACAGCTTTGCCCTCCAAATCATATCCAAGGCAATATGCTGGCTGCAATACAGAATCACAGACCTGTTATATATTGTGGTAGCCTGCAGTAGACATACAGAGCTAGTGGGACACACGGGAGATTTGAAAATTAAAAAAATCAATTCAGCATGAACTTCTGTAGCCAGATTCTCAGATGGGCATCTTTGCAAAATAGCAACCAAGGGCAAGGCTGCCTCTAACTCTGGGGATAATTGTCATGGAAACTACCAGTAAAGTAGCACAAAAAACAAGCAGGTACAAAAAAAAAAATAAAAAAAAATAAGGTAGCTGAAAATAGCTGCTCCAGGAATGTTTCTTTGCAAAGGTTTTAGACATTACGAGTCAATTGAATAAATAGCTTGGCAATTTTAGATGTTCTTGGAAAATGCGTTCTAAAATGGGAAAAATGAGTCAAAACAGAAAATTAGGGCTCAGCAAAAACTCCATGAGAAAAAAAGCTGAGAGGAAAACAAATGTAAGTCTCCAGAAAGCCTAATTATACACATACTTTCATCTGTATAGATAAATAGATTCAGGCATGTGTCTGTGACTACATCTATAGAATGCATTTATAGCTATATATAACTATTTAGACTTTACGGTCTGCACATATACATAAACATGTATGCAAACACTATTGACACACACTTTTGAAAAAAATAACACTGAAAAAAGAAGCCAGCACAAACCAAATACTTCCTGCATCAAGCTGAAGACGAGATTGTTTCTCAGATGTTAACTTGACTTTGCCAAGGCCTCAAGCAGGAAAGCAAGTTGTCTGATGAGTTGGACTAGAGTCTAAATGGCATCTGACCAAGGATGACTGTGACCAGAAAATACACACAGAGGGTGAGATCCAGCCACCCAACAGCACAATGGATGATTGCCAAAGAGATGAAATGACCAAAAAATGCATGAAATAGGGTGCTCACAATGTCTGCAGAGAGCCCCGATGGGCAGAAAATGGGGGCACAGCCTCCAGCAGGCTGGGAAGTATCCTGCAATTAACAGCAAGCATTTTGTTTGATGGCCACAGACTGGGAGATCTTTGTTTCTGCTCAAGAGAGCAGCAAACAGCACTTCACAAAGTGCCTTTTCTTTGTTGTGAGGAACACTTCCCTGTGCCAGATGGATGGTGGCAGGTCCAGGGTTATTTTTCCAGCCCAAATTGCTGGTGGGCTGATGCTCCTTGAGCTGCAAGAGCAGGGGAAGGAGCATGGATATGGGGTGTCAGCCCAGGGAGCAGAGCAGCAGGTACCACGTCTGTGGGACAGCACAGGGAATGGCAGGGCAGGATTCAGTATGAACACAGAGGAGAACAGATGAGATGTGGAGGTTCAATCATGCAGGTCACACTAGAAAAACATTAGAGGGCAATTTATGCACTTAGAGAGGAAAGAGTTGAGTTTTAACAAGGAAAAATGTTAGCTGGAACGTGCAAAAACCAGCAGAACATACATTCTATCATTTATCACACACTGCTGGCTGGGGCCAGAGGAGTCCACTCTGTTTTTCATGCCACATAGAAATAAGCAGTGAATAAGGGGAATAATCTTATGATAGCAAATGGTGTCCTTGCACTAACAGCTGCCAAGTGGTTCATCTCAGCAGGCAAGAGGAAAAAAAGGAAAAGAGGTTAATTCAAGGGTGAGCATCTGCAAGGTGCTTCAGCATCATGAGAGCTGTGTGTAGGCATTTTAGAAGGTGACCATACCCATGTCATGTAAAATATAACCCTCATAAACTCAAACTACACCCTGAAAGGAGGTAAAAGCAAGAGAACCACCCCATTTATCAGGGGAGGTGATTGCTACCACCAAGTGCAATGAACAAGGATAAAATAGAAAGGTCCAGAGATCAAGAGAAGAGGAGGAGAAAGTGAGGGAAGAGGTGAAAGGAAAATTGGAATGAAAAGAAAAACAACTCCTCCTAAGAGGCAACTCTGATCAAAAGGAGAATTTAACACAGCCCCAGTTGCAGAGCAAGTGGGCCATGGAAATGGATGGATAAAAGCCACAGCAGCTTAAGCTGAACACTGCAGCCAGCAGGAGATTTACAGAGGACTCACCAACTATCTGTGAAATATCATTGAGGCACAGGTTTCTTGTAAGAGGCTACAAGATAGAAAGACACCAAAAGGAAGTAATAACACAAGTTTGGGTTTTTTTTCTCAATAATATCAAATCACAGCTGAAGAATATGCAACTAAAAGTTACCCACATTGCTGTAATACCACTAATAACACTAGCATTTATCAAGGGCTAAATCATGCTTCCCTTGCTTAAGGCCCTTCACTCTGACCTTTGAAAGCTGGATCCCAAGACACAATGTAAATCATCTGGAGAGCTTTTCTCACTTCCATGGGATGCAAGATATTCTCATTCTGGTAAAGCAGGGTTAATCTTCCAAATAAAAGATAGTTATTGCAGGTACTTGGGCATCCAAGCTCTCCCTTTCCCCAGGTCACTCAGACACCTCTGTGCTTTGGTGAAGTGTCTTCCATCAGTCAAGGAGCATCCTCAACCACTGCATATGGAGATGGACTGTCAGTTCTGGATGGTTTGAGTTTTCTGTACACTTACTAAAAGGGATATGTCTCCCCCCAGGGTAATAATCCCATTATTTTCACCCAAACTGAAGTGTTTCAAGTTAGCTACATGTCCATAAGTACACCACTCTGATTGATCAGTGCCAGGGCAGCACAGCACATGACTGTGTCTTCTCTCAAATCCCACTCACTCTGGGACTCATGGTGCACTCAGGAGACGGGAACAAGAGCAGCTTCTTCAATTAAATTGATGTTTAACACAATGGGCACTATGTAAATGCTCTCCAAGTACACCAGCAGTCTGCAGCAATGGCCACAGCTACATTCCCATACATTTCAGAGAAGTACTTTGCCCTGTGAACTTAGCAGGACCTTCAGGCAGCATCTGCTCCACCATTGGGTTCATTTTCAAAGACAATATGGTTTTAAATCAACACACTGTTGTTGGCATCAAATACCACTTCCCTCGATTAATAAATGTGTGCCTGGTTTGCTATGAGATCTCAGTAGAAGCTACAAAACACTTACACAAGCTTTTTTCTTTCCACAACATGAAAACAACTTGCTGTTACAAAGATTTTTTTTTTAAAAAAATATATAAACGAGGCTATGTGTTTGAAAAGAAACTAGAAAACACATCAATATTTGTAATTACAGCAGCAGCTGCTGCTCTGGGAGCAGTCAGGCATGGAGGCTGCTTTCCCACAGATCCCGTACCGCCTTCTTCCCATTTTGCCCCCTCCCCCATGCCATTGCAATACTCCTAGCTCTTCCTTCCTACCTGACTCATCCCTCTATTTCCCATCCCTCCATGGCCACACAGAAGACCCCACTGGTGGCCATGTTCCCTAAGGCATGGCTAGCACAAAGCCCTGCAGCCAGAATGACTGACCCTCTCCCAGTTGAGATCTGCCCCTCTCCAGTTGGGTTCTGATCCTCCCCAGTTGGGACCAGCCCTACCCATTCTGCAAGCAACTTCAGGGAACCGGAAATTATTAAGGGCTCACAACATCTGCCAAATTAGGTTCAGGGTGACCAAGGGGTTCAAATGCATCAGAGCAAGGAAAGACAGACATGATGGTCAGAGGGCATAATCGCATGAGCCTATTGCCTTGGAAAAAAAAGAGGCTTAAAAAAATACCATCAAAGGACAAAAGTCACTCAGGGAAGGCTGACAAGGCTAAGCTAAGGGGGAAGGAAAATGCAGTGACTCCCCAGAGGCCTGAAACACTTCAAAATCCTCTTTCTCCATTTCAAATTATCTCAGTAAACTGATAACTATCACATCAACCGGCCACCAACCTGAGGATTTATACCAGCTTTTTGCTAACAACACTTGTAACCCCCGATGAATTCCAAACAGATGGTTTGTTTAAAGATCACATTATATGTGTTATAATCAATATCCAGATTACAGCAGAGTTGCTGCAAGGAAAAAGATATAATTGCAGACATGTAAAAACCCTCCAGCTTGGACAGAGACTGGGCAAGAGTAATCAGCACTTCTTAAAGTCTTAGAAATGTAGTGAAAGAGCTGAAGTGTGTGTAATTACCAGCGAGGAGCACTGTAGCAGAGCAGATAAAGTTAATTATACAGCACAGGAGCATTTTCAGTTGATGCAGTAGTAATCATAGTCAACAGGGAAGTGCCCAACTGAAGGAATTGCATACAATAAAAGCAATCATGTGGTGAAAGTGTACAGCACAAATTACCTCAAAAACAAAGGCAGATACAGACACACAGCTGGAGCTGGCAAGTCTTAATAAAGATTTATGGCTTTCTATGTGCAAAAAGATACCTTAAAAAGCAGCAGACCTCACACGGTGGATGGTGATGCCCCCAAATTGCCACACCAGCCTGGAGGAGGGATCAGTATTTGTGCTCCACATGGAGAAACAAAGGCCAAATCCACCATTAGTTTGTGACAATATTCACACCATTTGTCATGGAAACACTAGTTATATCCAGCGTGCTGTTGCTGTTTATGAAACAAATACACCAGCAGGTTGGTCTAGGGTACCAATTTTCTGAAAGCAAATCTGTATTTTCTAGAAGAGATGCAGTAAATTCCTTTGAAGCATCCTGATGTGCTAGCAGGGGAGGATTTACTGATTTGAAAGTGTTCAGATAAATAAATAAGAGGCACCACTAATTGCAGTGAAACAGATACCTGGCTCTTCAGATGCAATTAGCAGCATGGACAGGGTGACAAAACAACACCAGGGAGGTCAGGAGATGTAGAAATCCCCCTCTAATGACATTTTCTAACTGTCCTTACTCTTGTGGCAGGGCTTGTACACACCAGCCAGCCTGTGGGGCTGCACTGACAGAGGGCTTGACCTGTGCCTTCACTCCTTGCTAACACAGACTCGTATTTCTGAGAGCCAGACTTCCAGAGAGGAGTCACATCTATGCCAGCAATAATTACTTGTGAAAACAGGTAACTTGTAGGAGCTGACTGAGAAGAAATCATTGCCTAACACCTGTGGGTCTGGAAAGTGCAGCTGTGAGCACTGCTGTCAGCACCTCCACTACTGAAGGATAAAGCCAAGCATGATTCAAGTACCATCTTTTCCAAAGCAGAGTTAAAACAGTCCCAGAAAAGAAATGCATGCACTGCCCTTGAAGGTGTCTGAGGATCCCAGCAAGGTGGAGAAAGGGTAATAGGTATTACTAAGGTGGGCCAGCAGCTCACAGCATGATGGCTGGGCACAAGGAGCATCTTGTGACAACACAGAGACACCAACCAGCTCATCTCAGGACTATTCACACCTTTTGTGCTGGGAAAGCAAAGCTGTTCGGCAGCACCTGGCTCCCTCCCAGATCCCTGCCTGCTGGCAGAGGGTGTTCACAGTGCTCCTGCTTCTGAAGGCCAGGAGACAGGACCACATGGAGAGGAAAGCAGAGAACTTCTGTGAACTGCTGCTGGTGGGCACCACACGCCCTGAAGTAGGGTGAGCTTTCCCCTTTGAAGGCAGGGAGAGAGGGGTGGGGCTGGATGAGCGGAGGGAGTGGTGGCAGCTGGGGTTGTGGTTCCAGTGATGGAGGTTACAAGCCACTGCCATAACAAATGTTTCTCCTTGTGAGC
This sequence comes from Turnix velox, assembly GCA_013400935.1. Taxonomy (NCBI): domain Eukaryota; kingdom Metazoa; phylum Chordata; class Aves; order Charadriiformes; family Turnicidae; genus Turnix; species Turnix velox. Next base: position 84,995 of record VZTY01015814.1, read on the forward strand.
AGCAAATCACCATCTGGCCAAGAACAGGGTCCTGTACACAGGTGGTGGCTGGAAGGGGACACAGCTGGTTTTGGGTGGCCTGTCATGGCTGTAACCCTGCAGAGAGCTGGTGGTCCCCAAAGCTCTGGGGTGATAGTGATTCAGTGATAGTGGGGTTTTTCTTGCAGGCTGGGGAAAAAGCAGCCTGACAAAGCGAGCATCCAGCAGTTAGCGACACAGCACACCTATTGCTCTGAAACACTGTCATCTTGTGGCTGATCAGCTACTGTCAGACAAGCAGTAGCCCATGTGCCTCGATGGACATCAGGGTGGCCTGAGGACAGCTCTGAGGGCAAAGGGCTGGCCAGGTCATGACAAGAAGCCACCTTGACTCTGGGTAGCATTCAGTTATAACTATTGCTGGGAAAGGAAGAAATACATAGAAGAGGAGATAAGTAAATTTGCATTTACAGCTCCTACGGTGGCCCAGAAATGCAGTAACAGGGAGGATGGTGTTGGTTGGGATGATCACTTGCAACAGTGCTGACCATGCAAGATGTGACCACTCAGGAGCTGCAAGGAGCAACTGAGGCTCCCCATGTGCATAAGCATCACTGAGAGAAGCACAGGGTCTGCACCATCCTGGGAAAGGGAGCTGTTGCCAACAGAAGGAAAAGTCAACCTATCTGTCCTTCTGATGCTAGAGAACCATGATTGTCCTTGATTTGACAAGTGGGTGGGAGATCGCTGCTACCTGAGAGGGGAGCACAGCCATCTCCTATCCAAAAGGATACACTGGAGGGCAAAGCAGTAATAAATACCACTATATTTTGCTATTTTTGAGATTGACTTTGTGGCTAGAAGGGCTGAAAAACCTACTCCACCCCAAAACTGACATCAGGCAGTGCCCTGGATGCCACCTGAGCCAGGTGGGGTTGGTGGGAGGAGGAGGGCAGGTAGGATAGGTGCTTTGAGGGTGTGGGGCCATCTAGAGGTTCTGAGGAGCTCCTGCCAGCTGCTGAAAGGGCCGGTATCCCCTATAAACCTGGGTATATTATGCCATTAAAAGAACCTGCAGCTTCTCTGTGCTGTAATTCATCAATAGAAGAGCAGCATTGGAGTTCCTAGGAGCCACCACAGCAGCCCCAGTGCAGCTTGCAGGGAAGGAAGCAATCATTTCAGGTTCATTTAGGAAGAAAAAAAAAAACAAACCAAAAAAACTATTCATTTGTATCCTTTTGAATGCCATAAGGCCATGTGAGAATTGCAGCCACCACAAGGCTTTATTTCTTCCTATAAATATTTGGGATACAAATATTCTCTCTGAATTTTCTTTCATGTTTATCAGGGAACATCACACGTGTGTCACCAGCTCCCTGGCTCCTGGGTATTGCTTAATCCTATATAAATATGAAAATGTGGGCAAATATTTACAGACAATAAATGCTGGGAGAATGGGGGGAGGTGTTAATTAATTGGCATTTCATATGGCTACCAAACAAAAGACATTATAGCAGCAACTAAATCCAGGAAAGTTAAAGATTAAGAAAAATTCAAACAACCAAACCCAGGAAAATTCACTTCTCTTACTCTTTTCACAGCTAACAACTTATTTTCAGAGCAATTAAGTGGCAAATCCAGAAAAAGGAGAATGAAAAACTTTCTTCTCCCACAGCACATAATGAATCCATGGCTTTTGCTGCCACGATGAGCTGGGAAACCCAAAAACCACAGGGACACAGACAGGGTGCGAGTATCTCAGTGGACAGTTAAGGATAGCCAGAGCTGTAAAATAAATTAGGTGAATTTTGGAAAGGATGCAGACCTCCAATTGTGGCTGTAAACCAATCTTTATTGGGGATTAGGAGAAGAGCTGAGGTGACAGCTGGGTTATCAGCTTACCAGGGAGCTCCACATACTTCCTACCTTACACAGGAGAAACCAGCTTCAATAACTGGACCTTGGACCCCTTTCAGTTTTTTTTTATTCCTTCAATTTTTGTTAGCTGATCCCAATGTGTGTGTATGAAATACCAGCCTTCCTTAGAAAAAAAAAAAAAAGAAACAAAACCCAACCAGACTTTTCCTTCTAAAGAAGGCATGCTAAGAATAAACAGCACAGTGCAGCACACCCTGGCCAGGACACAGAGGAAGGGACACAATTCCAAAGACAAATATGTAAGAGGCCTAAAAGGGCCAGTCATAAAAAAAAAATAAAAATCTAATTAATAGGTCTCTGAGCAAACGCAAAGGCCAACAGGCAAATAATGTAAACATTGCTGTGAAAGATCTATGTGCGGCTCTCTGCAAGGCAACAGAGCAATTCCTTATTGTGCAATCAATGCTAAAGAGATTAAACTACAAAGAAAAAAAAATAAAGAAAAAAACTACTCTCAACCCTGCTCCTGAAGAGACAATAGAAATTCCCAACTTAAAGCACAGATTGCTGTGTAGTTCTAGGAGTTTAGAGTAAAATAAAGGAAAATATGTAGGGGAAAAAAAGCCAGAATCAACAAAGAAACACAGAATGGTTTGGGTTGGAAGGATCATAGAATCATAGAATAGTTCGGTTGGAAGGGACCTTAAAGATCATCGAGTTCCACCCCCTTGCCATAGGCAGGGACACCTCCCACTAGATTAGGCTGCTCAGTGTCTCGTCCAGCCTGGCCTTAAACACCTCCAGGGATTGAGGGGGCATCCACAACCTCTCTGGGCAACCTGTTCCAGTGTCTCACCACCCTCACAGTAAAGAAGTTCCTTCTTATATCCAGCCTTAACCCCCCTCTTCAAATTTGCACCGATTACTCCTTGTCCTGCCATACAATACCCTATTAAAAAACCCTACCTAAGCCTTTCTGTAGGCCCCCTTCAGGTATTGAGAAGCTACTGTGAGGTCCCCCCGGAGCTTTCTCTTCTCCAGGCTGAATAATCCCAACTCCTTCAGCCTGTCCTAAGGGAGGTGCTCAAGACCTCAGATCATCTTCATGGTCCTTCTCTGGACCCATCCATAAACCTCAGCACTTAGCAAAAATGCAGCAGAAAGCAGTTCTTCCCAGCAAATGTCCAGATAATTTCCACCCAATAAAGAGATGGCAGTACAACAGCTAAAGGAACCATGAGCTCTATGAGAAAACACCAACCTCAAAATGAAGCACCAGTTACAAAACAGTGTTTCACACACAATTCCAGCAAAAGGCATCACTTCAAACCAAAAAACCACCTGGAGGAACCCAGCCAGAGGCCAGCCTGTTGGTACAGACACTCCAAGGGCTGACGGGGGGTGACCTGAAGTGGACACATGTCCCACCCTGTGAGCTGCCCGTGGGCACAGCTTGGCTCCCCACAACCAGGAACCCACCCTGGCCCTTTGTACCAGAAGAGGCCAGATAAGATAAAAAACACCCTTAATAACAGGATGGGGAAACGTTAAGAAGAGCCAAACCAAAGAAGGTGTCAAGGGAGGGGCAGAAGTCAGAAGTGACACCTTCCCAAACCCTGGCAGGACACAACCAGGACATGTGGATGGCAGGACTAGGAACAATGGATGCAAATTAGAAGAGGGCACATTTAGGCTGGAGATAAGTAAGAAGTTCTTTACTGTGAGGGTTCTTTACTGGAACAGGTTGCCCAGAGAGGCTGTGGATGCCCCCTCAATCTCTGGAGGAGTTTAAGGCCGGGCTGGATGAGGCATTGAGCAGCCTGGTGTAGTGGGAGGTGTTCCAGACCATGACAGGGGGGCAGGAACTAGATGATTTTTAACCTTCCAACCCAACCCATTCTATGATTCTTATTTTAAATAAAGCGGAATCCCACCTGTGCCTCACTCCCTGCCCTGCGTCCAACGCGAAGAGCGGCGGAGAAGTCGCTTTCAGAGAAACCAAAGGCAAAACGCCGCCCAGCATTTCCTATAGGGCAACTCTACATGGTCCCACAGCACGAGCCCAGATCCTACAGCACAGCACAGCAACTCGCACCCCTTAGAACCGGCGATGCGAGGTCAGGAAATCCCCATTAAAATCGAACAGACCCACTATTAGGTCGCAGCACCTACAGACGCGATCCCTTATAGCCCCCTACAGGCAGCAATGCGCATGCGCACCCTCACTGCACACTCCACACTGCGCATGCGCGCCCCCTCTGCCCGCACAGGCCTCCGGGGCGCTAGAGAGCGCTGTCAGGCGGAAGCTTCTTGCCGCTTCCGCCCGTCGCGGCTGAGTCACTGGGCCGCGCCGCCGCCACCGACCGGAGTGTCCCGAGCTGCCCCGTCCTGTCCCGTCCCTTCCCCGTTCTGCCGCCATGCCGCTGGAGAACCTGGAGGAGGAGGGGCTGCCCAAGAACCCCGACCTCCGCATCGCCCAGCTCCGCTTCCTCCTCAGCCTCCGGCCCCGCGCGCCCGACCCCGCCGCGCGCGACGAGCTGATGGCGGCCGTCAGGCTCCACAGTGAGTGAGGCCTGGGCCGAGGGGAGGGGGGGACCTGGGCCGAGGGGCAGAGTGGGTTCTGTGTGTCCATAGAGTGCTGAGGGGGCCTCTCCTTCCCTCTGTGAAGGGGGAAGCCCTGTCTTTCTGTCTGTCTCTCTGTCCTGTCTGTCTCCTTCCCACTTAGTCCATCTGTCTGCCCTGAGGGTGCCTCTCTTTCTCTCTGTGAAGGGAGGGCATCCTGTCTGTCTGTCCCTGGGGGTTCTCTCCTACCCTCCATAAAGGGGGGAGCCCTGTCTGTCAATCTGTCTTGAAGGGTCTCCTTCCCTCTGTCCTGAGGGGGTGTCTCTTTCCCTCCCTCTGTGAAGCGGGGAGCCCTGGCTGTCCCTTTGTCTGTCTATCTATCCTGAGGGGGCCTCTTCCTCCCTCTGTGAAGGGGGGGAACCTCTGCCTGTCTGTCTGTCTGTCCCGAGGCATGTGTGGGTAGGCAGGGAGCCGGTCTGACTGTCTGTGTTTGTTTGTGTCTGGGCTGGGTGAATCTTCATGTGAGTCTTTATATCTCTGGAAGGCATCAAACTTCCCCTGGGATACAGACAATTCAAGAGCATCAGGGGGTGAGAGGGTAGGGAGGGGTTTGGACGCATCAGCATGGTGCCCTGTCCCCGGTTTTGCTCACTGTCACATGGTGCTGGTGTTTTCAGAGACAGGAGTTGAGCACTGGGGGTTCACTGTGCTCAGAGTGAGTTAAATAGTAAGGAAGGTGCAAGGGAGAGAGGTGTAGAGAGAGCAGTGATGGAAGAAAGTCAGCAAAAATATGTGTGGTACAACCTGCTGAAACAGCAGCTCCATCATGTCTGGATTTAATAAGTACCTGATTGTAGAAAGGATGTTGCTGTCAGTTGCATCATTCTTCAGTGCAGCATTTGATAGAAAAACCTTCCTGCTTTTTTCTTCCAGATATGGCTCCATATTATGAAGCCCTCTGCAAGTCCCTGGAGTGGCAGATAGATACAGATCTGCTGAACAAAATGAAGAAAGCCAATGAGGAAGAACTGAAGCGTCTTGACAACGAATTAGAAGATGCAGAAAAGATCTTGGGAGAGAGTGAAATCCGAGATGCAATGATGGCCAAAGCTGAGTACCTGTGCAGGATTGGGGACAAGGTTGGTTCATGGCAGAGGCTTTACAGAATCATATTAATACCACTGCATCATAATCCTTGGTGCTACTCAGGTTCTAATGAGTGCTGCTCATAGGGAGGAACCTGAGTGACTTACAGTGTGTTTTGTCTGTGGCACAGCTCAGACATGGATGGGAGATAGGGGAGGGATTTTACTGAAATTTAAACTTATCTATGAAAAAGCAAATAGCACTTGAAAGAAACAAAACATTTTTTTTCTTGAGAAGATAAAGTTATTTTCCATTTGCATATGCTACTTTTCAATTTTCTTGTGTCTTTTCCAAGCTGTGACCCTGCAATTTCAAGTTATAGACTAAATCTTCATTTAAAAGATAGATAAGATTGGCTCTTTTAAACCTGACCTAGTGGGAGGTGTCCCTGCCTGTGGCAGGGGGGTTGTAACTAAATGATCTTTAAGGACCCTTCCAACCCAAACTATTCTATGATTTAAACGTGGAGCCCTTAAGATGATTGGGATGACATAAAGTTTTGTGGGAAACAAATTGAGTCATAATTATTGTCAGAAAGAAGGCAATGTGTGCACTCACAGCAGACATTGCGTAAATCTTCTAGGTACTTTTAATATTCTTAGAGTAGTAAATGCTGTCTTGTTAGGAGGGAGCTCTGACAGCGTTCCGCAAGACCTACGACAAAACCGTGGCACTGGGACATCGCCTGGATATCGTGTTCTATCTCCTAAGGATTGGCTTGTTTTACATGGATAATGACCTCATCACACGGAACATTGAAAAAGCCAAAAGGTACTTCTTGGGTTGTTGGGTGTGCTATAATGCCCTTCTGAGACAAACTGTAACAAAAGAAAAATTAAATAAATACCTTGCTGTCAGGATGTGACACAGGCTCAGTGGTTGTGAGATGGAATCACAGTGTGATTGGGTGGGTGTTACCTTGTACTGGAGATCTTCCTCTCCTGGATATTTTTATGAGGGGGAAGAAAAAAAAAAGGTTAATTTTATGTCCTCTGTTTTCTAACCGGTGATTTAATTTGTATTTGCATCCCAATTCCACTCCCACTGTTCTGTAGCTGTTCTTTTTCCCTTGCTACCCCTTCAGTGTCTCCCTGCCCTCTGCATTTTGAACTCAAGCTGTACCAAGCTGTGGTTTCCATTCTCTTTCCTAGTGCTATGAGAGATCAAGTCAGAGGCTCTTCCCAGTCTTCATGATCCTTGGATGATGATTTTTGTGTTGCTTTCTCAGCAGACTGTGTTCTTGTTTGCAGCCACATCCATTTTGTGTTAATACTGCTCTTGAGAAGTGGCAGCTTTTATTTTTGCTTTCTCTGCTGCTAGTTGGATGGCTTTGATTTCAGCAGCACAGACAGTTGAAAAAGCTGCAGCAGCCAAGGCTGACAGTAATATTTATCTGCAAAAGGCTGTGGTCACAATTAAAGTGGATGTAAACTTTTTCTTCCAGTTGAAGCTTGCACTGTGTCTGGCTTCTCTTGTTCCAAGGAAGCCCTGGGTATACAAAGAGTGGACTGTTTCATCAAGCTGTAACATACAACAAGTTATTCTTTACTTGTGTAGAATCATTTGATTTGCTGTACATGTTTTGTGTAACTTATGACATAATACATTTACATAAGTAAATATTTTTGTTCTGTTTGAAGTCTAATAGAAGAAGGAGGAGACTGGGACAGGAGGAATCGGCTCAAAGTGTACCAGGGCCTTTACTGCGTCGCTATTCGAGATTTCAAACAAGCAGCTGAGCTTTTCCTTGATACAGTCTCAACATTTACATCCTATGAACTTATGGATTACAAAACATTCGTAACATACACAGTCTACGTCAGCATGATTGCATTAGACAGGCCTGATCTTAGGGAAAAGGTAAGGAAAGAGATGAAAACATCCATCCAAAAAGACACACAGCCTTTCTTTAACCTGTTTCTCTCCATTCTGAAAGTGTTGGTATTTAAACATGTGGTTCTTTTCTTGTAGGTGATTAAAGGAGCAGAGATTCTGGAGGTGCTACACAGTTTGCCAGCTGTACGACAATACCTCTTCTCTCTGTATGAGTGCCGTTACTCAGCCTTTTTCCAGTCACTAGGTAAAGCTGGGTTCTTTCCTACAACTCTCTTTCAGCTGCTTCATTTATTTGTTTCAGATCATATGACACAGCACCTGTGGAACAGCTACAGTCTAAAGCTAGAGCTGCTTTATATGAAGGGGAAAAAAAGTTGGTTTGGCTTTTGTTAAACAGTGAGCTAAAACTTACTGATGGTCTTTAAAATGGATAAACAAACCAACATACTTTTCTTTGCATGCAGTGAAAAGTCCCACCTGATTAGGTGGGAAAGCATTTTGAAAAAGGCTTACCTGTCTTACCTGAAGAGTCAGGTCAGCTGGGAAAGCTTTGAAAGGTTTTATCTTTCAAAGAAGTTATAGAACTTGCAGTCTAAAGGCTAGGAAACTTAACCTGTAAGAGAAATTATGTAGAAAGTTTTCACTGTTACTGTTACCATTGGCTTTTTGCTCTGGTTTCTGTGTAAGAAGATCATAGAATCATAGAATGGTTTGGGTTGGAAGGGACCTTGAAGATCATTTGGTTCCAACCCCCCTGCCATAGGCAGGAACAGGTATTCTTTGTTAGCTGTAATGGAGGATGAGATGGAATAAAATATTTTCAGGAAACTCCCATTCTTGACAGAGCTCAGGCTGCTTATTTTCCTTCTGTGAGATTTTTAACATAAGAAAATAAGATCATTAACCAAAAAAAAAAAGAAAACCCTTTATTTTGTAGAAGACTAGGCTTGATGAGACAAAATCCTAAAGCAACATGTTCCTATTGCTGGCTGAAAACTAAAACTGTAACTGATGTTAAATGCTGGCCCCAGAAAGTGAATTCTACTTCTCTGCAACTTTGTAATAAATGTTTCTTTGAGTAGTTACATCCCAAGGGCTGCTCCTGTGTGACCCCAGCAGTGAGACTGTTCCCTGCAATGGGAGGAGACTCACCATGAAGAAAGGATTCTCTGCTGATAAAGAGGGTCTGAGTAGCATCAACAAAGTGTTGTTTGCACCTTAGTAGTGCTTCTGGTTCTAGAACTGATACAGACTATGCCAATTTACTTCTCCTCAGTATAGAATAACCTTCATACCCTGAAGTATGCGAGAATACAATATCCTTACGTTCACACTGATTATTCATTAACTGCTGTTACGTGTTTTATTTACATAACTGATATTTTACGTTCCTTAGAGATTACTGACTCGTTATTTTATTTTTTTCTTTTCAGCTATTGTAGAGCAAGAGATGAAAAAAGACTGGCTGTTTGCACCCCACTATCGATACTACGTACGGGAGATGAGAATTCATGCCTACAGCCAGCTCCTGGAGTCTTACCGGTCATTGACATTAGGTTACATGGCAGAAGCATTTGGAGTCAGTGTAGAATTCATAGATCAGTAAGTTACTCAGGTTTTTGAAATCATAAAAGATCCTAATTTACAGCTTTCAATTATTTATACCAACCCTGTTATGGATAAAAAGTCTTAATTCTACTTTGATTCTGAACACAACTAAATTTAAATGAATCTTATAGAATCATACAATTGTCCAGGTTGGAGAGGACCTTTCAAAGATAATCACTTCGTTGCAATGTTTTATGACAACTTTTCCAGTGTTTCTTTCACTCTTTAGTGTCATATGAGAAACTAGTATTCCATTCATAATTAATAAAATCAACATAAATTAGAGCTACTAGAAAGTTTCTCTATTAAGAGACTTTTCTAATGAATTAACTAGCGCAAAGATCTTTACATCAGAAAAATTCCTAACTAGCACTGAGAAGTGCTGGCTTTGGATTTGAACAGTAGTTGATGCTAAACCAGGTGATAAATTTCACTAACTCAAGTTGATGATTCTCTGGCCTGAGAAGAAAATATTAAGATATTTTGTATTCTGGTTGCTACATGACTCGTGTGTAGCAACCAGGCTTTGGCAAGCTGAGGATGAGAAACAAAGATACTTTATGCAAATATATAGGTGGCTGTTTCAGAAAGTGTGGTGACCATGTTTGCAGCAGCAGATTCACAGATGCCATAGAATCATATATTAGAATCAGATAGTTGAAAGGGACAATTAAAGGCCATTTAGTTCAACCTCTCTGAGGTGAGCAGGGACATCATGTACTAGTTCAGTTCAGTGCCACTAAGTCTACAAGACCTTGGTGATACATTATTGTGAGGGTGGTGAAACACTGGAACAGGTTGCCCAGAGAGGTTGTGGATGCCCCTTCAATCCCTGGAGGTGTTTAAGGCCAGGCTGGATGAGGCATTGAGCAACCTGGTGTAGTGGGAGGTGTCCCTGCCTAGTGGAAGGTGGCAGGGGGCTTGGAACTTTAAGGTCCCTTCCTAACCCAAACCATTCTATGATTCTATATGTGATTAAACCAACCTTTTTTTTTTCTTCCCTTTGCTCAGGGAGCTTTCAAGATTCATCGCAGCTGGGCGATTGCACTGCAAAATAGACAAAGTCAATGAGATTGTAGAAACTAACAGGTAAGCTGCAGATCTTACAAATGGTTTTTGACCTGTATGTTTTGATGACACCTGTTATAGAAGTGCAAATGTCTCCATGTAAAACCTGTTCTTACTTCTGAACCTCTTTTTTTTCCCCCCCCCACAATTCGTAGGCCCGATAGCAAGAACTGGCAGTACCAAGAAACCATCAAGAAAGGAGATTTGCTGCTAAACAGAGTTCAGAAACTTTCCAGAGTAATTAATATGTAATTTTTTTTTTTTAAACGCGAGGGAATGCAAAATTTAGATGTTTAAAACATTTTGGAAGTAACCTATAAATATATTGTATAACTTGGTATACTGTAGGTAAAAAAAACCCCAACGACTAGCCAGAGAGGTAGTGTTTTTGCTTTCCACTTCATTATGTAAACCATGTTCTCTTTTGGTGTACGGAGCCCAATTCATTTAATAAATGTATGATACAGTTGGTGATCTCTTATACTTCGTTCCCTTACTTGACTCTCTTTAACAGCAAATTGGGGTGAAGGTTTGTGGACAGAGAGAACTAAGGCTGATCCTACACTTGTTTTTTTTTTTAATACTTCTGCATTAGGAGGGGGGTAGTCAGTAAGTTGAGAGAGGTTCTCCTCCTCCTCTACTCTGCCCTGGTGAGACCATATCTGGAATACTGTGTCCAGTTCTAGGGCCTTCATTTCAAGAAGGACAAGGAACTGCTTGAGAGAGTCTGGCACAGAGCCACAAAGATAAGGGGATTGGGGATCTCTGTCCTGAGGAAAGGCTGAGGGAGCTGGGTCTCTTTAGCTCGGAGAAGACTGAAGGGTGACCACATTCATGTTTATAATCATAGAATGGTTTGGGTTGGAAGAGACCTTAAAGATCATCTAGTTCCAAGCCCTCTGCTGTGGTCAGGGACACTTCACAGTAGACCAGGTTGCTCAATGCCTCATCCAGCCTGGCCTTAAACACCTCCAG
>VZTY01015814.1:104667-167430 GCA_013400935.1 Turnix velox
TTTTAGAATTTTTTTTTTAATTAATTAATAAATAAATACTAGATGATCTCAATTGTACCAAAAACTGGATATAAGAAAAAAAGACCTGTGCAAAAATACATATTTAAATATGTACAATCAATTAACAAAATATGTCTTCTGAAATAGGGATACTTCAATATTTATAATAGAACAAGAAATTCCAAAATAAAGATACAAAAGTATGCTTTTTTTTTTCCTTGTATAATTCTTTGTTCATCATTGCAGCAATTTTTTAGGTTAAGAAAACTGCAGGAGTCATAACGAGAAGTTGGAAAGACTATAAAAACTGTATCTCTTTAAATTAATACCAAAATCTGTCTAGAAACAACCCAGCCACTGCAAATTCAATTTATTTAGGTTCTTTTCTTTTTTTTGCAAGAAAAAATTAATTTTAAGCTTCCTCTTAGTTATTTACAGTAAGAACTATGTGACAATAAAAGCTTCAGGAATGGTGTTCTGCTTCTAAGATCTAAAGAATAAGGTGGGAGAGGGTCTAAGCTTGAGGGCAGGCAGAATTTGGGATGTTGAACTCTCAGCTCCCCGTGGCTCAACCCCACAGGATATTGGGGACAGGGACACTGGCTCTGCAGGAATTACAAGGAAGGAGCAAAATTCTTCCATTTATGGTTTCAGATCAACAGAATCTTAAAAAGTAAGAAAAGAGGAGAGTTTGATCCCAAACTCGCCAGCATCCAATCTTGCCCAATTTTTTTTTTAAAATTTCCTTTACCTTTGTGTCTATCAAGAGTCAAATTGCACTTGTGAGTGACTTCATCCTGGAGCTCTGCCCCAGGGGCTTCACCAGAGCAAGGATTTCACTCTCTGATTTCTCTTTGTGGCTTTATCACTTTGGTTCCTTTAATGCTAAACCAATGGCAGTTGTAACAATCCTTTCCAAACATAAATCCTTTTGTTCCTGAAAAGCTGTCTTATTTATTATTAGGTCATTTTGTATTTTTCTTTTTTTTTTTTTTTAAAGTTTGCATAATAAGCATCTGTAGGGCGCTGCTTTCTCAACGCCATCTTTTGTATTGACTTAAAGTGTCTGCATAGAGGCTTCTTGCTGCGTGGCCGCCTAAGATTTGGGAGCAAGTTCAGGTTCAACCAAAAGCATCCTTAGGCAAAGGATTAAAGCAACAGCTGCTCAGAGTGGCTTTGGATTCCCTGATGTACCACTTGCCACCAGGAGCGGGGAGAAGGCTGGGCTACACCAACAACCAGGCAGGCTCAGATTGTCTCTTCTCAGCAACAGCTGGTGCCCCTTTAAGGCAGAAATAAAATTGAAAAAAAAAAAAACCCACAAAAAACACAAACCCCCCTATCTTTGTGGTTAAGAATTTTGTTGTTCATTTGCTTTGCCCCCTCTTAAAAGTTTTTTGTCAGTTTGGAGACTTTACCTGATATTTTAAAACTTAACAAAGAGCAGCCAGATGGATCAAATCACACTAGGATAAGCCCTTGAGCAGAATTCATTTTTGAGGTGTTTTGCAGCAAGAAAAAATACTTGATAAAAATTGACTGGAATATATAAAACTGTGTGAAGCCCCCCATTATTCATCAAGGCTGGGTAGGTGTGGGGTAGCTGCAATGCATAAATCTGAGCTTCAGGGGGAACTCAGCTTTCAAATTCCAGAATTTTGGAAAAAAATAAAAATTTGAGCGGTTGAAAAGCATAACACATTAAGGTTTTAGTTATACAAACAAGGCATGAAGCAACTGACTTTTTAGAAAACACTTAAATACTTTAAATACTTAGTTTTAAAAGGGCTATTTTTACAGGCTGGAAGACAAATCCAGCCTAATTTCATCAATAGAGTTGTTATTTATTTTAAATAACAAAGGCCTATGGTATACAGTAAAGGTCAATAAATAAGTTCTTTGGGTGTTTAGTTTTAGAGGTTTTTTGCCTTTGTCTCATTTTTTGGGGGGGATATTTTTAAAAACTAAAATTCACTTTTATTTTCTCCTGCAATCGAATCTCATCTCCAAGAACAGAAAATAGGTTTTCTATCAAGCAAATAAATTTTTTATACTTGTTTTCAGAGCGATGGCCTCAAACAAGTTTCTCTGGGTTTTTGTTGGGTTTGGTTTTGTGGTTGGTTTTTGTTTTTTTTAAACTCCTGATAGCTTCTTATCCCAAATTACTTGCAAAAGGCTGGGCAAAACACAGACTTATTTTTTTGAATTGTGCTATTTTCTTATATTCCATGAAAGGAACATTGCTATAAAAACACTAAAGCCATATTTCCCTTCTTTGAGGGCTTCTTTCCATTGTGCCTCACACATTTAATTTTTTCCCCCTTGCTGTGGGGTCCTCTCTCTTTTGAGGGTGTCTCTCTGGTTGGCTATTACCTACAAAAGACACCATCAGTATAAAAATAAGTCCACAGTAATGTTTATTTCCCCCCAGAAAAAAACATTCGTTTGCCCAACCAATCTATTGTCAAATAGTGGCAAGATGATGTACCCCTGTAAGGAAAAATCTCACAGGTTTGTAGCAAACAGTCCAGACCACCCTTAACACTGATAAAGAGCAATTACGTGGCCGAACTTCATCCAGTGTCCATTTCTAGTATAAGTCGCTGCTACAGACATGGCTTCAGGGAAATTTCCTTGTTTTAAGTGACAGTCCAGTAGATTTCCACACCTGAGGACCATGGGAAGTTGGGAAAACTCAAGGCATCTTGGAGTCCAGAAATCCAGATGGAGGTTTTGCTTGTAGTGAAAATTGTCCAGTTCGTTTCTCACCGAGGTGCCTTCAGCCATCAGGGACGTGCCTTCGGCTTTTGAGAAAGCAAAGGAGAGAGAAGGAGAAGTGAGCCAAGGCCAACACAGCAGATGCCCTTAAAAATAATTTTTTGGATAACCAGAGCAAATTTTGAGGGTAACCAGCAGTCACAAGGTGACACCACTAACATGCACATGGCTTCCTTGAGATTAGCAACTCTCAAACTGAAACTCTTTGAAGTTATACAGTTTCAGACATTATTTCATTCCTTAATTCACTCAAACTGTATTTTTCCTTTGTTTAACCACAAGGCCAAAAATAAATTCAGCCATCTGAAATGCCTTTTTATTTGTTTTGTTACACTAAACACAACATAATCGGGAAAATCTTCCTCTATGGCTAAAACTGAAAATTAAGAAACCATTCTGAAAAAGTTCTCACCGACCTCCTCACTCTCCAGGCAGAGATTTCAGGTTATTAGCACCAGAAGAAACAAAAGTTTCAAATCTCAAAAAATCCAGCCCTAAAGTAACTCTCTAAAATGACATCTTCTGCACATTCCTTGAGTGGCATCAAACTTTTTTTACCCCTCCAAAACAATTTGAATAGTATTAGTAAGAATTCTGAGCCCACAGTTCCTACATCACGGCTCCCCCAAACTCAACAAGAACTTTCTCTCCCAATTCACTATTTCTCCATTAAAATTTGTATTAAAAAAAATCCTCAGCCTAATTTTTCAAATGGGATCTTAATGCATTCATTAAATCCACTCCCTTTATAGAAAATCTCTTTCCTTTACTGGCTGAAAAGGTTTCTATCTTATTTCTAACATTTAATCTTGTTATTACTTAGAAGTTAGTGAATGACACCTTGGGATAACAGGCTTATTTTATCACAGTATCAAAGTTCTGTTATCAGCATCATTAGTTTCCACTTTGTAGATTGTTTATCACCAACACAGAAAGATGATAGGTTGAGACACTCAGCTCAGTTCCTTGGTTGGATGAACAGATTTACAACCTGGTCTAGTGGGAAGTGTCCCTGCCCATAGCAGGGGGGTTGGAATTAGATGATCTTTAAGGTCCCTTCCAACCCAAACCATTCTATGATTATTTTAACCATTCTATGATTATTTTAAGATGCAAGGACTAAATTTCATCTGAAAGCAATTCACATGCAACATTGAAAGAACTTGGAACATTGTATTTTGGATTAATTTTTAAAGAAGGCTACACTTTTTGAGAGCATTTATAAAAATCTTGTACTGTGAAAACACTCAATGTGACTAGTGGGCAAACAAGAACTATCTTTTACTGGAAAGTGATGCAGAATTGACTAACTCATACTGCAGAGAATACATGTGGGCTAAGCAAGTGAAGAGACATGCCCACATTGGCTTAGGTGGGGATAAAATTCCATACCTGATGAAAGAGAGAATTGTTCATCAGTCCTTGTGTCCCTGGGATTGCACCCGTGTGTTTTGCATGAACATTGTTCACCGACGTCAATTTGGCAACTTTGTTTGCTTTACTGCCGCTGCTGCTGTTGTTGTTGATGCTGCTGGAACCAGGTGAGCACTTTCTTTTCTTTCCTATCAATTTGTCGAGGGAAGTGTGCGAATGTGAGAAGCTGCCGTGTGAGTTCACCGTCAGCTCGCTGGACTGGTGGACGAAGGGCCCTAAGGAGAGCGTGGAGTCGCTGCTGTTCATCATCACACTCATCCTCTTGATGGATTCTGCAGGGCTCCCCGTCGGAGGTCCCCTCCCTGATTGGTCGTGTTTGAGGCTAACGGAGTTGGCTTTGCTAGTCATACAGTTGAGACCAACGCTGTGGGACGACGCTGTCACCGAGGGGTGATAGGAGGTCCCCGAGTTTCCAGAGTTCACCACACAGTTCTTTCTGAAGGACTCTGTGGAATGAGAAGGTGCGAGCAGTGCGGAACTGGTTTTGCGCTTCTTTCCTGAGCCGCTGCTGCCGCTGCTACTGACGCTGCCGGTGCTGTTACAGGTGCCGCTGCCAGCAGAAGATTCCTTAGGCTTAAAAGATTTGCTGGATTTCATTTTCTGAGGTTTGCTGGGCATAGGTGAAGGTACAGAGGAAAGCACTGGAGGTGTTGAAGGGGCCGAAGACACTTGTCTGGATTGCATACTGCAGACAGGATCCACCGCGCCCAGAGCAGCGGGATTGGCGTTTAGTGTCGTTCCGTGGGATGGTACCGATTTGTTATTCAGAGATACACAGGAAGGAGATACCAAGGCTGGCGAGGACATAACCGTGGTGGGCAAGAGGAAACCTGCCGTGCTGACACCGTACTGGGAAGTCGGCATCGAGTTTGTCCGGTGTGGGGCACGAACTGCTGCTGTGTTACTCGATGCTGGAGGAATTTTCCTGCAGGTGAAAAGGAAAAATAATCAAAAATCTACATTCACATAATCATAGAAAGGTTTGGGTTGGAAGGGAACACAAAGATCATCTAGCTCCAACTTCCTTGCCTCCCACCAGACCAGGGTGCTCAGTGCTTTGTCCAGCCTGGCCTCAAACACCTCCAGAGAGGGGACATCCACAATCTCTCTGGGCAATCTGTTCCAGTGTTTCACCACCCTCACAGTAAGGAATTTCTTTCTTATATCCAGACTAAATCTACCCTCTTCCAATTTGCATCCATTACTCCTAGTCCTGACATCAGGACTATTAAGAAGTCCTACCCCAGCCTTTATGTAGGCCCCCTTCAGGTACTGATAAGTCACTATGAGGTTCCCCCTGAGCCTTCTCCCCTCCAGGCTGAACAACCCCAACTCCTTCAGCCTGTTCTCATATGGGAGGTGCTCCAGCCCTCTGATCATTCTTCAAATAACATCCTGTCTAATAGTGCTACATCAAACTGATTATTTCATAGAATCATAGAATAGTTAAGGTTGGAAGGGACCTTAAATATCATCGAGTTCTAACCCATCTTAGTGATTAGTTGTTGAAAAAGAAAAAAAAAAAGTCAAGCATAGACTATCAACCTTTGATTCAATTAATCTGAACACAGTATTACTTTTCTTTAACTAAAATCACAGGCTTCATTAATTTCTACAAATCCCAAGAAGGACAAGAACTCTTTCACTTCTACTCACTTCCACATCTGGGAATTAAGATGCTTCTCCAACATGGAGTCAAGTGCACATCGAATATGGTTCCACCGCTTGTCGAACACGTAATAACCTCTTCCAATTTGCCGACTACCAAATGTGCAAAACTGAAAGAGACAGATTTTTACTGGTGTTTCCTACTCCCAGTAACAGCTCTCTGAATAACACCACACCTGTCTACAAACAAACATTGCAAAATCAATAAGCTTCTAATAATTTAAAATCAAGTATTTTTTAAAAAATATCCAAAATTCTATTTCTATTGTATAAGAACTAGTAATTTTTGGCCTTGATGTATTTGGATCATTTTCTTCCCATCTGATTCTCCTGCAATTTTGGCCAAAAGCAGCAGTCAAATTTGAATCCCTCTGATTAAGGAGGGAAGGACAGTAGTCTGTGATTGTGTGTGAGTGTATAAAAATATATATGTATGTAACAATTACTTCTGAGAGCTATCAGCTGCTATCATAGTTTGGTTTTTTTTTAAAAAAAAGCAAAAAAGAAAGGGAAAGATAATCTGATATACAGGGGAGGCAACAAGAGTGCTTATAGTGCTTTTCAGATCAACTAGCTTTGGCCAAGATTTAAATCCAAACACATTATTCCTACCTTTACTGTGATGATTGGCACCTTGAGTCAAAAATGTGTATGTGTGGGAAGTCCAATAACAAAACCTCATCAAAAAGGCACTGTTTACACCATTCCCACTGCACAGCCCTTTAGAGCCACTATCAATCTCACTTTGATATTTTGGCATTTTGATTTCTTTTGGATAAGGAAAGTGAGCTCCAAATATGTATCTTTAGCAAGCACATTTACTTTGCAACTGTAGTTAAACCTTCACCTCCTGCTAGGCAACAAAATAATTTTAAAATCTAGGAAACTAAAAATAAATTACATATTCAGTAGAAAACCACCCTTAAAAATCCCAAGCAATTTGTTGATAAGTTCAGAGCCAGCAAAAAGACCCAAGTTAACTTTTACTTCAAACTTACAGCGGCTGGTTGAGGATGATGACCTGAATAATGACAATCCAGTTTTTCAACAGGCTCTTCTTTTTCATCACATTCTCCCTCATCGCTGGATAACCGAGATGCTGGCTCAGCTGCAGGCAAGGGAGGGTGAGGGGACTCGTGGACAGAAGGAGACTCGCTGGGAGCATTTCCACTGTGCTGGGCTGGACAGCCTGGAGGCCTGGGCAAAGTAAGCAGTGAAGATATTACTGAATTAAATCTACTTAAAAATCCCAAGCTTAATTGTTTACTATTACTGACAGAAGGAAATCTACACTAACAGATTTCTAATATTTCCATAGTATTGTAACACATCCACCTGGAGGAAGGACAGGATGATAGCCCTGGAAAAGAAGCATTGCCCAATAGTTGCTGAACCTTTTCCACTGATGCAACTCAGCTTTTACTATTTCAAACACCAAACCCTCCTTGCTAGGAGTTACAGCTCAGCACGTTAATTGCTAATTACAGACAGGCTGTCACCAGGCCTAGAGCAAAAACTCCAAGAGATCCATATCACTCTTTCGAAATCCACCCGATGAAGGTGATGGTTGGAAAAGATAATCCAAAAGGTCACTTCCAAACTAGGCAATTCTTTGATTCTAGTAATTCCATCCCATCGGATCTACAAGTTTTCCTCACCTTGGAAGACTGGGAGGGTGAGGTTTGGGTTTATTAGGTAATAAAGGCTTTGTTTCTGTAAGAGTAACTCCATGAGAATTTTGGTGAAGCTCCTGGGAAGTTTTAGTAGGTGAGGGATGTGGTTCCCTGAGAGGGGGCATCTGCTGATGATGATCCGAATGTCGAAGAAGTTCCTTTTCCCTGGTTTTGCTTTTGTGCTCAGCTAACAACACATCAAATCGCTTTCTTCGACCCTGTACAGCCCTCCGCTGGGTTAAGGAATGTGTCTGCAAAAGCAAGAATAAATCATTAATCCCAGGCTGTTGAATTGGTGGAAATCACAAGCTCAAAACACGTGTCTGGAGCATTAAACCAGAGAAAAATCATCACAGTCACAGTTTAGCAAACAAATGGGAGAATGACTTAGAAAACAAACTTTAAAACTGCTTGGTCTTTGATTAGATCCCTCTCTGATACAAAATAAAACCCAGCAACTGACTAAAAGGCTTCTTTCAAATTTCTTTCACAAAAAGAAACTGTCAAAGTTCTTAACTGCCAAAGACTAGAACTGTAAATATTTTTTACGTTTGTACTTCAATTGCCAACTAGTGCACAGAGAAAAATACTAAATATTTACTTTCGCTTATGAAAATATTTAGCACAACACTTTTTAAAATCAGACTTTTAACATGAGACATGAAAAATACTTATCAATACACTTTGGTTCTTTCTATATACTAATAGTTCCCTTGAAAACAAAACTAATCAAATAGATATTAAGGAATGCAAAAAATTAGAGCAGAATCAAAAAAATGGACTGAACTCAAAAGTCCTTTTGCTTGTCCTGAGTGCTACATACAACAAGATTACTTTTGTAAGTAATCACAAGTACATACATGGCACAGATTCTGGGTAAAGTGAAATAAAGTTATATTTTTGAATTGTTGAAGTCACATACAATATCTTTTTTCATATGGAAATGTTTGACAGGGTTAATTTTAGTAGTTAAAATTATTATTACATAGTTCAGACACAAATAACTCCAGAAATGGCTTTTCTGAGAAGGTGCACTGTAAGAGGTTCTTGAGGAACGTTTTTACTTTCACACTTTCGATTTATCCAGTTCTCTTGTAAAATTTGGAAGCTTTTCCCTCTGTTTTCCCTCTATGCCCAAAACAATTGGCTTCCCCCTGTAATTCCAAAAGGGCAGCGTCTAAGTTCAGTTCCTCTGGGTCATTAGTACCAGCTTCATTTACCTTTGTTCCATAGGTGGTTTATTTACCAGATGCTTCCCCTACTGACAGTCCAGCTGCTTTGTAGGAAAGCAGATAAATATTGTGCAATCACAGTAGATCTGAGTTTTTGGTTTCTTGGGATTAAGTGATACTCCCCTCCATCCCCCAAGATTCTTTTAGAGCAAACATTTCACCTGACTGAAAGTTTTTAAGGACTATTTAATTTAGAGGGTGACCTCTAGGCACTTCTGAGGCTTTTTCAAAGTCTCATTTATGAGGTGCCTTTAGTCATACAAGAATTTACACAAAAAAATCTCCTAACAATCTGCTGTGACAGAGGAGGAACTAGATTTATTGAAATCTCACATAAATAAATAATGCTTTCAATGCTCATGAGAAATTTTAGAATTCATGAACCCCAAGGTTTTACCCTAAAAAGAACAACATGCAGGCTAACTACATGAGGAGTAATATAACCTGTCCCATGTCAACATCTATGTTTAAAGGGTTTATATAAAAATACAAATCCTCAGGTTACTTTAAGAAATGTTTTTGCATAAATAATTAACAACTTTGTGAACAATCCCTTCTTGGACAATGTGTTTTGAGAGGTTCCATCTACAGTGGTAACTGCTAACAGCAAAAGTTTGTCATTCTCTGTTTTCTATCATATTGCCAAGGAAATTTAATTTAAACTTTACACAATCTTTTGCAGATTACAGCATCTTACCTTGCATGTCAAAGACCTAGTACAAGGTTTCCTGGTTTCCACATCAATGACACCACAGTATATATCAGGATCGAATTCTCTCTCTGTCAGAGGAGCATAGTGTTGAAAAGTTATCTAGAGGTGTTTTGAAATACTAAAATTTATTATCATAATAAAATTTAACAATAATCCATTAGGTCTGTATGGTTTCTGAAGGCAACAGCCCCATTTCAAGCTGTTTTCATCCTTTCAGAGAATGTCCAGTTACAGATCTAAATATTACTACATAAAACATAACTAATTACAACTTATGTGTTACAAAAATGTTTAATTTACTTCTGAAACTTTTTTCTATATATTCCACATATGTACTTTTATAGATACATTACTAAGAGGCATACAGAAAATAATAATTAAAAAACAGTTACCTGACAATCTTTTATGTAAAAATTTCCTATTATTTGTATTTTCTTCAGGTTTCTTTTCCAGAAATGGAGGCACAGAGAGAAGACCTTTACCATTCAGTATCTGTCCAGGGGAAGGCAAGGGTGGCTTTGGTATTGAGGGACAATTAAGGCCAGTCTTTATTGAGGAACTCACAGTAGTAGAACAAGTTGGACCAACAGCAGCTTTTAGTTGGGCACCATCTATCTTTGGATGAATCTTTTCCACTTTGACAGATGGAGTCAGACTATTGATAAAAAAACAAAAGAGGGAAAATTAATTAAAATTTTTGTGTTAATTATTAAATAGCTATTTAAAAATTACTAATTTACTAATAACTATGAAAAAGTACTTAAATAAAGTATTTAACTAACTTAAATAAGTTATTACTTAATGATATTCTGATCTATTCACAATGTAAAAAGATGTGGGTCTTCCTCCCTTATTTTTGTATTATTTTAATTTTACTTTTTTAGGTTGTCTCTTTTCTCCTCTCTTCCCCATTCCCTTGTTAAGTATTTCTGAGTGTCATCAGAAACTTCAGAAACTATTATCTGGATTCACAGATACAGCACATCACCAAAGCAACTGCAATAGGCCTGTAACATCCACTGAAAAACGTTCTGTTCTGCAGCAGCAAATTGTATTATCAGTTCTGCAACAGTAAATGATATTATCAGTTCTGCAATCTTACTCCTGCTGGTCAAAAAAATCACTTGAATTAGAGCTAAAACTCCCTTGTGGTCAAAGTATGCTGATTAGATCACAAAATTAGGAGTCCCTAGTAAAATGAGCCTTATTATAATGATTTAAGATGCAGCTCTGCAAGACTTCTTGTTCAACACAGTCATGAGCGTTATCTATAATCTCAGACTAGGCAGCTGGAAAAGATCTGGAGGAGTTTACAGTGGTTCTCTCTTAAACCAAAACCTCCCTGAAACAAAATTGTACTGATACAGCAGTGTCTATACAAACAACATTAAATTCTCTCTCAAAAGGTGTACTCACATTTTGTCGTGGGGAACTTTGCTGTGCTGTACCGAATGCATTAACCTGTTGTTTCCGCTGATCTGCAGCTTGTCTTTGGGTGATTTCAACAACTTGGAATTTGATGATGATGCACTAGTAGTACCTCCACTGGATGATCGATTGCTCCCACTTCCACTGCTGCCTTTGTTTTTTGCCGGAAAAGATGAAATGAGAGAAAATACTGAAGAGGATGGTGGAGTCAAAGGCGGCTTGCTGGAGGAGCTGTGTCTTCTTTCTGTAAAGGAGGAAATAAAGGTGTCTTTAAGCTCTCATACAGAAATGGTTGTTAAATACTTCAGGTTTCATTTAATCCTTTACCATATTTCTTTTGTTGGCTTGGGAAGCCACATACAAAGTATAGAGAATTCAATCCTCACTGTAGTCCATGAGACTCCAATCATTGCTGGTCCCCAGCTGGTTACAGGAGTTTCTTTTAATTCCCCAGAAACTAAACCTGAGCTTTTAATAAACACTCCCCATCCTAAAGAACAAGAGAGTGAGAATCAGACCTAAACCTCAGACACACAAAGCAGGGACACCCCTGTCCTCAGGCCAAATAAGCTTAAATTTCATATTCCCTCAAAGGGTAACAACTCTCTGTAGTTATGTCTCCTAATGGTCAAAATTATATTGAAACCAACATTTTAGCTTTCACTTCATAACAATCTTTTGGTGGGGTCTACTAGATCTCCAGTGCAGAAAGCCCCAGAGAACTGCAGCTCAAGTATGGATGCACATTAGATTTATTAATTCTAGAGGATTTCTATTTAGGAACAACATCAGACAGAGCAATAGGTATTATTCTAGAAAAAGAAAAAAATCTGAACATTTTAATTAAAAGCGATCAGGCACCATCAGTGAATTTGGTGGAAAAAAACCTATTTAATTAACATTAAACCATTAATATATTACTGGCACTGTTTCAAGTAAAATAGTGTAGATAGTAAAGGTAGTTTTTCAGAATAATGAAATCTCAGTCACAAAACACCTTCAGGGAGCACAGAGCTCTGCCTACACAGGGACAAGTTAATTGACCACTTGCTTGGCTGATACTTGTGCACCTGTGATTCCTCGATGATCTGTGTAGTCAACACCTGCTTAAGAGTCATGTCTGGCAACCAGCTAGATGGAAACCACAGGTCTAAAGGAGAATCAAGAATGAGCAGGTCTATCAAGGACTGGGAAGATGCCTTTCTCCTGCCAAGTGGTAACATCTCTTTCTCAGTATTGTTAAAGGTGCCCAAATCCACCACAGATCAACCCCAGATTACAGGGTTTTGACTGAAGTGCCCTCAAACTGTGAAAGCAGCAGGCTGCTCGTGAACTTGCAAGAGCAACAGCCCAGAGTGAAATTAATACACCAGTGTTTGGCTTATATGTAAAATTTTCACCCCAATCCCAAATAGAGCAATCACACATCACTCTGACAACAATCAACCAGGACTCCACAGGTAGCTGGAAGCCATGGAAGAAGAGAGCAACAACCCCACAACAATATTGTTGGGCACCATCGTGGCTCCTGGAGGCTCAACAACAATAGCTGGGGGGAAAGTCAAGCTTCTTCAGAAGCCCAGGAGGAACACAGGAGTCTAATACCCGACTAACTAACTTCTTAAGAGGTGGGGAAGCATCATTTAAAATATGGTTCATTAGTTCAGGGGAGAAAAAAAAAAAAGCAATTAAGCAGCTCAGAGCTACTTCATGAGATGAGAAGCTTAAATGAGGAACCTTTGGTCATGAAATGATCTCCGAGATTGAACTGAGCAATACGTGTTTCTCTGTTTAACTGCAAAATGAATGTAAACCACCCAACCAGCCTCCTGCAAATGAGTCATCGCTTCTTAATTAGTATTTACCAAAAAGACCTGAGCAGTCAGGTGAAACACTCCACATAAATACGTAACAAAAGCCATAATTGATCACACATCTCAAGAAACAACTGCTTTAAAACGACAGTATGTAGGACTAGTTTTCTGTGATGTTCAAAACCGCCCACTCAGTTTTCAAGCACCAGCTGCCATTGAAGAGTTTGTAAGTGGCGTGTGTTTGCATATTTATGTTCTAGTAAATGGGCTGTGCTTCTAATATGACATTCTGCTTATTGCCAAATGGCTTTTTATAGCAATGGCAAGAATCCCCGAGCAGCTCTGATAAGTTCCTATTTGAGAGCCATTAGTAGTTGGGCGACGCTACACCCTGCGAGATTACTCTGTGAGATAAGGAGGAAAATTGCTCAATACCCCCTTCCACCTTTTGTATATTTAGAAAATTCAAAGTCCAAGTTCTTATCACAGTTAGGAATAATCTCTAATAATCCAGTGGATGACTAATGCAATCTTTGAGAGCTTGTTTTATTTATTTATTTTTTTTTTAAGGAAGAGAGGGTGTTAACTTCCCTGGAGAAAACCTGTCAGATGCAAAGAGAAAGGGAGTAGAGTAAGAGTGAGTTATTGCCCTTCATCCCTTTGTTAGGGGTAAACTAGACAAAATATTAATCTGAGGTATTAATCCAAATGATGTGAACACCTCAGTTAATTTTAACTCAAACTTTTCTGTTACTAGACAGAGATAAGACTAACTACTATTTGCATGAATGTTTCATAGCACCAGTCTCAAAACAAGGGAGTTAACACAAAAAGAACTTCAAGCTGCTGATAACAATAGTAATAATAAAATTACCTAGGAGACTTCTGGCTAATTCTGATCCCACACCAAGATTAACATCTATCTCTCAGAATTTCTATTCCATAGACAGACATCTGATTTGTAGCACACAAATGCAAATGATTCTTTTTCTATAATTTTGGGACAGTTTCGGAAAGGGATATTAGAACAAGTCTGTGAAACCTTCACTCACTCCCTCCAGCACGTAACCATGACTTCTGCAACTTATCAACAAAACGAGAAGACTTTTCAGCTCATTTTTCATAACCTGCTGGGACCTGTTCCATGTTGACTTACATACAAGCAGAGGCAAGGCTGCTACAGGGATCTGCTTATATTTAAAGCTTCAATCTTTTTAGAAATGTTATTCTTTTAAGTAAAATCAGCTTAAGGTCTATTTCGTAAACCATCTGAAGACTACTGATGTCTCCTTTTACTGGGGAAAGCTAATATTATTTTTGAAACCAGATATGTGTCAAGCATGGCACATCAGCTCTAATGAATGTATTTACTGACAGACTGACACAGGCTTTTAATGGAAAAATTACTATACAAACTGTCACTGAATAATCAGGACCACCCTGCTTATTATGCTCAGCATATTCTAATGATAAATTCTACTAATCATCTGCCAATCTAACATGGTTCCCATTTGCCATTAACTCTGACTCAGCCTAAAAACATTTTAAAATATAATTATCTCCAGGTGCTCAGGTTTTTTAAAGAAGTTTGTACTCACATCCCCTTCCCTTCACATAACTCCAGAAAGAAAAAGTGACTTTATTTTTTAATGTCACGATTGCTTTTACAACACATCAAAGTGGTTTCTCAAATACTGCACCTGTGTAACATAGATGTAAACTGAATTCTGGGGAAAAGACTTTTCCTTTTGGTAGTGTTTTTTGGGTTTTTTTGTAGTACCAGAAAGACATAAGTTTTGGCTTTGGACAAAAACACAGAAAGCTTTCCTTGATTCCACAGCATTAGATAGAATCTGACCCAAAATTAAAAGCTGCATTCAATACTAAACCTTTATAGATAAACTTCTCTCTAAATGTCTTTGTATTTATCCAATATCTTTGTGACACTGAAGAGGAGAGCTGTAGTGGTAGAAAGCTGTGAAAAGAGAAGGCAATTCCAGCCCAGTGACTGAGATATCTGTTAACTACCCATTTGGAAAAATACAGTGATAGCTTGTGTGCTAACAGACTTGTGGTTGAACAAGAGTTACAGACTGCCAAAGCACACGGGACTTCCTGATAAAAGGGAAATGGACAATTTAAATCACTACAAGAGTTCTTTTTTTTTTTTAAAAAAGTTAAACAGCTTTACTCAGCCCTTAGCCTGGCTGCAAATTTCCTTGGGTTTGAAGATATTATTTTCTGTTGTGTATTTCCATCTAAACGTGCACTGATTTCTAATGAAGTGCAAAAAATGTGACCTGGAAAAAGAAGAAAATAAAAGGGGAAGATAAAAATAAAGCTTCTCACCATGTTTGGCTACTACTCCTTATTCTTCCACAAATGATTAACAATTGGACTTACTATGATTTATAACCATTTTTCTATATTAAAATAAAAAAGGTATCTTTTAACAGGGAATGATATTCTGGTTTTCATAAAATGCTGTTTAACAAAAATTAAAATATTAAGAGTAACAATACATTTAATTTTTTTCCAAACATTGCCCCCAGGTCTACACTGTGTTCCCACAATCGAGGAAGTATTTTGTGTTGCTCATTCTCTCCAGGCATCAATTAACAGCTTGGGGCAGCAAATACAAGATGTACAGATCAAGTTTCATAAACTTTTTTTTTTTTTTTTTAAATAGTGACTTCTTACGTAAATCGTGGGCAAAAAGTCAAAGTGACCTGTGTCAATGTGAGCAGAGCTGTCATGAAAAGTGATACACACCCATTTGAACGGTGAAACATGCTGCAACTTCAGTTAATGTTCAGAAAAGCTTTTAACACAGGTTAGCCCAGGGGTAAAAGCATCATCAGGCTATAAAATTAAAAGTGCATATTGAAACAAAGCATAAAGCTAACTTTAAGAGATTATTATTTAATGTACCTGTCTCACCTAAAGCATAAGCATGATAGAACTGCAACTTAAAAATTTTTTTCTGCCAGCAAGCTCAGTTACTGTTTGATTTGTCATTTAAGAAATTGTTCAGCGGAGCCATATTAAAATAATTACCTTTGACCTGAGGATGAAATTTACTTTCTCTAAGTGTGATTGGTAGAATCTAGTGATCTCTGGAATAAGCATGGAGAGCTAACTGATCATCTCATTTCTCTGTTAAGATGAAATCCATGGCATGAAAGGAGAGCAGAGTGCAGGACACTGCCCTGGAAGGACACCTCACCCTGACTGCATCAACTAAAATCCCTTCCAGGACTATAACGCAAATGCCTGTGTCAGGCTCTGATCCACTATCCCTCTGACCTCACTGTGGCAAAGAAAAAAGTTAGATCCATGAGGATTTTGCAGGAGAAATTCAGAAGCTAAAACAATTACAGGCACAGAGGGCAAATTACTCCTCCTTTGCTGCAGCCCTGGCATCGGGCAGCTGCTTGGGAGCAACCGCCCGTGCAGGATCTTCATCTGCTGCTCACTCACTTACTGCTGCTTCATTATCCTGCTCTAATCACAGGGCCTAGATACCAAGGATTCTGCCTTAATCTTCTGCTGATGTCCTTTTAATCATCCCATCAGTTCTGCTTGCGCTGTATGTCAGGGTCAGGTCACTCGTCTTCCGTTGTCTGCTGTTTAAACTTGCACTCCTGGCTGAGCAGGCAGCATCCAAACAAAGTTCTATCTTTCACTTCAGCAAGAAAGTTACAGAGAAGAATATTTATGGAGCTCAAGATAGGAGAATGACAGACTGCCAAGGCTTGACTGGCATCAGTACAATCTGTCATGCTGAGAGAGAGAATTCTTAGTATTTCATAAAAAACCCACTGCTTTGCAACTGGCAGCTGATATTATTGTTTATCTCTCAGTGCTAACAAAACTACAATGAGAAGCTGACTGATAGTCATGTATGCTTACAGCAATCCAGTCACAGAAAAATAACACTTTAGCAGAAGGAAAAAAAAGCATATAATTTATAGTGCAGCACACCAAATGCCAGTCAGAATGGCACATGTGTTACTTTATATATTTATATCACTTACCACAATGGTCTTCCTTATTCTGAAGGGAGTTCTTTGATATTATAAACAAGTAGTAATTGATATAAACAAATTATCTAAGAAGTAGGTGTCAATACTATCTATTATATGGACTCTGGCCAAGTTGGCAACACTGATGTAGCTTAAAGATATTGAACACAATTGCAGTACTGAGCAACAATGATAAAATGTGTTTCTTCTCAAAAAAATCTATAAAAATGCAATTCCTAGCCAATTTTGAAGAGCATATTTTAAAAAACTCGGGAGGTCACCTCCAGAACTTGATAAGTCAATAGGTTTGCCTCATCTAGCAGAGATTTAAAACACACTGGTTTATATGTTTTCACATTACACCTTCACCACATATGTACTAAAGCATTGATCAACGAAAGTCTTAAACTCATACTGAGACAGTTAATACCCAAGCAGATAAAAAAACCTTCACAGGAACAAAAGACAAAATTGAAGCCACATATTACACTGCAAAACATAACTACAGAGATCAATGATTTTTAAAATTCCCTTTCAAATGCTCTTTCACGTGAAAGTAATTTGTGGAGGCTTCAGCTTGGTAAGAACAATGAAAAGTTTACAGTCTCCCACTCAGAACATTGACTTCCACTCAGAAAATGCTTTGTTGAAGCCAACTGATAAATAAAACAAGCATCAAGACCTTTCTAATGGCTGACTAGGTATGCTCCAAACTTACTGGTTAGTTTCTAGACCATTTCTACCTCTCAAATGAGGGCTGTACCACCACTAAGCTTTACATAGCAGCTGTTTTCCGCATCATTAGCGGCAGCACTGGTGTGTACTCTCAGCACACAGGGTGAAGGTCCCACTGCTCCAAATATGTATTCCTGCACCATTACCTTGTCAATCACCTTCAAAACACACACCAAAGACTTCCCTAAAAAGCAAATAAAATCTGTCTATGCTTTACCTAGGGTGCACTGATTTATTAGAAAATTGAATAATTACAGAGAAATTCTCATTCTGAAGACATGCTTTGGTTACAAATGCTCAACTCAGAACCTCTCAAATATACAAATATTTGGCTTTCAGTATACAATTCCAGCTCCTAAATGCCTTCACACCCCTTTATGACAAGTAAATAAAACATATCTTGATGTTTATGATGGCCCAGCACACTTAACTGATCTTCCTCCTGAGATTCAAACTTCAATGCAACCAAAAGCCACTGATGGTTTGGAATGATGTATTTGTACTGTAACTAACAGCTTCTTGTAATTTACTTCCTGCAAACCCAAAAGCCTTGGACTGGCAGATTTTAGCTCAACTTTCACTTTGGTTTATTTTTAAGAGCAGATTTGCCAGCACACATCACAGGAAGTGAAAGCAAAGTTTGGAACTGGAAAACATCCTCTGAGAAGAATTCCAGCTCGTGCCTTCCCCAACCACACCGTGCCATTCTGACCCCACTGAATTTTCTCTTTTGAGAATTTGAATATTTGCAACTTATTTATCCAGCTCTCAAAAGGTGTTATGAGGGTTAGCCAACCACATCCCTTTGGCCAGAAACAGAATGCAAACATTAGCTATTATTTTTGCTTATTTTATTACCATAGTTAAGGAGAAGCACTGCCTGCTTTCAAAACTGTAAACCAAATAACTCTGCTTCTTCTTTCTAAATATGCACATTTATATTTTTTCTCAAGATTTACTTAGGAGACACAAAATCCACTCAAACATCTACCAAATAAAGGAGAATGAAATTCTGCATTACCAGGGTCACATTTTTGTTTCTGCCATTGAAAAAAAAAAGAGGGAGTAGAGGAAAAGAGATAATTTTTACTCATAAGGATTCTTCATGACAGTTTCAATGCTTTGAAACTGTTTATGATCTCGTAACTATGATTTACAGTATTTAAATGACACTTTTGAAAGAGCACAACTACAGAGCAGCCAGGATGTGGTGTAATTCTTTAATAGCATGAGACTGCTAAGACAGGAATGGCCACCTCCACCATGGGTCACTGCTGCAGAACAGCATCAGAGCCCACACATCCCTCTGGTCCCCCAGGGATAATCTCCCTAGAAAAGAGAGTGAGGAGCACATTGCAAAGACAAATAGCAAAAATAAATTAGTTTAAATAAATAACCTCCCTTTCTCCACTGCTGTCTCTCCACAAGGCTGCACTGCTAAAGCCAGTTTTTCCATTTTTCCATATTTATTACTATTCCCTTCAAAACCCTTGCATTCAGCTCACGAGTAGTTCTGTAATCAATTTCCAACTGCTTTAAAATACACAGGGTTTGGCCCTGAGAGATTGAAAACAGCCTTTGAAGCACCTACCAGTACATAACGTCACCCCAAGCCTGCAGACAGACCGGGGATTGCTGTGTTGTGTAGTGGCAAACCCCTAACTGACAGGTTTGTGTCAGCTATTTGGAGTACCCAGGAGACCAGTAAAAGCTTCAAGAGCAGCATTGTAAAAATGACAGGGGCAAGACACCAAATTATTCACAAAGCAGAACCAGGAGCAAAATGGGGCCAAGTCCCTTTTGTCACCCAAGGATGCTGACCCTACCACCTTCCTCCATTCCCCTCATTGCTCAGGTAATGCCAGAAGTATCTCAACATCCCAAAAATATTCTGGTATAACATCCAGGATGAAACTTCTGGTCCATTTTCCGAAGCAACCTCCAAGAAGTTGAAGAAGGGACAGATTTCTCACCACGGAACTAACCCAGGGCTTTGGGGTGGGTAGCTGTCTTGTAAATCCTTCAAGCACTGGAATATAAATTGCAAAGTTATTAGGGAAGGACAGTAGAGTGTCTTAGATGGTAATCGGGCCACAAAGAGATTATAATGTCCACATCATGAGCACTAATCTCCCTGCAGCCTGTTGACGACATGACAGTACCTGCACTGTCTGATTAAAAAGCAGGTATTGAATAAATCTTTTTTTTTTTCAATATATATTACTAAAAACAAATTGTTATTTGGAAAACAAACTCAGGAGAAGCCACTGTGAAAATAAATAAAAATATCAACCAAAGGTAATCAGCATGGATCAGCTGTATGAAGATGCAGTTCCTCAAAAATACAGCTGGAAAAACATTGCCTCATCAGTGTTTACTCTGAAAGACATTACAGAAAAACTTGAGTTTTTCAAAACTGAGGTTTACAGCAAACTAAAAATAAAACCCTTCACTACTCCAAGCTTTGTATTGAAAGTTGAATAAGCATAAGTTTGATAAAGCAATATGCCTTGAAAGCATAAGAATAAAGAATTAAGGAAAGAATCATCACTAAATTTCAGGGTTTTTTTTCTTCTCCTCACACTGCCCATTTTCTACCCAGGAATAAGGTTTACATCTCTAACACCATGTACTTCCCCTTCAGCATCAACAACACTCCTTACAAGACCTTATCATAGAGTATTACACTATTGTGTAATGTATTCAGATGAGTTCACATACCCAGATGCCTGTCTAGCTTTCATCTTGTTAACGCTTCTATTCAATGCCACAATCAGGAATTTTAATGTTTTCCCTGTAGCTATTTCTTTACAAACTTCAATCATCATATGTTGACTTTCAGACTCTGTTCCGCCACAAAAAAATATGCTGATGTTGAAAATTTGCTTAGAAGCTGTTAGTGAAGCAAAACACAAGGGGGGTTACAGGCTAACTGGTAAGTTTCTGGAGACGGGAGTGAAAAAAAAAGGTTAATAAAAAGTCATGAAATTGAAAGCTCTCCCTATGAGAGAGATCAAGAAGAGCAAATTGACTTTGTTTTGAGAAGGAAGAGGAAATATCACAGGATATACAAAAATAGTAGTGTCAGCTACTACTAAGTAAATCACATTCTTTGATTTTTTCATTAGGAAAGGACAGGATAACAAGACAATGAGCACTAATATTTTTCTTAGGTACCGTGTGACTAATGAGTGACACCCACTGCCACATGATATGAAAGCTTGTCAAGATTAAAAAAGAAAAGAGATAAGTGTGCACATGGCTACTTAGAAGTAGTCATGCCAAGTACAAGAGCCTCTTTACTCTCCTGAGGTAACACTGCTTAAGGTGGGAGGTTGAAACACTGAGTGACGGAGTTGAAAAGGAAGCTACTATCTCATTCTCTCATGTTACCCATCTCTCAACCTCTGTCTTGTATGCACAGCACGAACCATGCTCACCCTATGGATGTGACAACACATGTGTTTCCCTAGGGCAAATGGGATTAACATGTCACCAAGTTTCTGTCCCTACAGGCAGTGCCCACCTGCAGAAGAAAATCAGAGAGAGATGAGAATAGCATAAGGAACTCAGGTTGGGCTCCTGTCCACATGGCAAACACCTCACTTTCTCAAGTCTTTAAATACAAGAAATGCTGAACTTTTCATGGAATGGAATATTGAGATGGGTTAGGGTGAACTGCAGTATTTTTTCTGCCTATGGCAGGGGGGTTGGAACTAGATGATCTTTAAGGTCCCTTTCAACCCAAACTACTCTATGATTCTATGATTTTTAAAAGATTTTTCAAGACTCTTAACTTCCCAAAATTTGAAATCACTTGCAGCATCAATAAATAACAGAGAATAAATGTTCTGGTTCCTTGTTTTAACTCAAGTCCTTATGTTATTTTACACTGATTTAATTATTGTAGGCATTAGTCATTTTTTCAATTACTAAAAAGGATCATAATAGCTTATTTCATTAACACTGGTCAATCACAATTGGCATGAAACAACTGCTCTCATGTCTAAAAAGACTGACCATGTTAACTATACACTAATTAAAATTTTACAGCAGCATTAGCACGGCAAAGTCTCCCAGAAATCACTAATACAGTCAAACGAGGGCATGAACCTACTGTGCTTGCACAATAATGTCTTTCAAATTCAATAAACCAGCCTTTTTGCATTATGCTTTGAGAGACCCGAGCAATGCTGTAATTAGGACCCGCTAACTAAAATGTTTGTCCAAGTTTAACCTTTTAAATAAAAACACAACCACATCTGACACATTCAGGCAGTGTCTGTGTTCCCCATTTCCTCCAAAGAGCTGCTGTAAATGCATGGACCATCCTGCCCACAGCCATCCATCCATCCATCCCCAGAGCCCAAACCAGGAATTCATTTGCCCTCTGATTTATAAATTACACGGGTGAGCACACACAGGAAAACAAGCTAAAATGAACACGCTCTTAATAGTTTCTTTCTTTAATTAGCACTTTGATTAAGAGTTACTGATCCATCCAGAGGCCTGAGAGGATTGCAATCTGCTGTCTATGTTTTTATTGCTATTTTCTCCCTTTCTCCACTTTTCCCTGCCAGAGCTGTTGCTTTGGGGTGTTTTTTGGGGATTTCAAAGTCCGGTAGACTGTGTCTGGAGCGGGGCCAGCCCGCACGGGTGACATTTCAGCAGGGCTCATGTCAGCTGCTTGCAGTCCCTAACCTCTCACTGTGGGATGACTCACAGCACTCACCAAACAGTGCTGAGGCTCCATGATACCTGTGGGCAACGCTGACATCCACACTGGACCACCCTGTCACCAGTGCTGGAGCTCAGCTGGCCTCAGGACCCCTTCGGCATCCTCAGCTTGGTCTAAAAGTCAGCTGCCCCACAACCTGAGACCACCAAGGTGGCACTGATGTCACATGGATGGTTAATCCTCCCTGTGATATCCCAGGCAAGCTGCCAGGCCCACGCTGGCAGCATTGAGATGGTTCCTCCACAATGGGATGGTTTCCCTGCAGCTGCATCACCCAGCTGATGACACAAAGCATCCCCAGGGCTGCAGCTCCTGAGAACATCAGTGGCCCATGGTGACATAGCTGCTGCTACCCCAGAGGACACACTTAGTGCACTTCTTCAGTGGCACAAATTCACACAGTATTTACTGTCCCAATCTTCCATCGAGATAGGTCTCACTACCTTAAATTTCCAAGTCCTGAGGTGTAAACATCAATGCCTGATTTACACCCAAATTCAGTGCATGGACACTAAAAATCTAATCTTTACCTAATTACTAATTTCTGGATCACTTCCTAAGTAATTACTCCTCAAAATTACAGTCTATCTGTTGATTAAAAAATAAAATAGCAGGAAGAAACAGCTTGTGCCTTTTGCTCTTGGTATAAATTCTCCATAATCAAAGAAGAAATTTCTGGTCTTTCCTCACTTATTGAATTACACCCAAAGTCCTTTCTAAAACCAAGCAATCAAGCCAGTCACTTTTCCAATGAAATCAAAAGTTTGCCAAGAGGAAAAGCAGTTGGTTTGTACAAACTCCTTTGTGTACCAGGTGCCAGTGTGTTAGCATATGACTTTCTTTTTATTATGAAGGATTAAACAGAAGCAAGGAGCAGCATTTCAGCAGATTTTTTTTTTTAAGAAATATAGAGAAAACTAACAAGATCAGAAATAAATACCAAGCCTGAAACTACAAATACTAGATACTACCTTTCCATGTCTATGTGCCCAGAATACAAAGCAGCAACTGGTTCCTGTTTTGCTCTGAATTTCCAGAGAAGTTGACAGCTCATGTCACCTACCCATTAATTGTTAAGGACTACTCAGGAACACAAAGACATTTCCTTGGATCATGCTGTTTTTAAAAGACATCTCCTTCCATTGCTAAAATTAGTACCAGAGGCATGCATGTTTTTTGGAGGATTTGTTTTTATTGTCTACTTTTCTACTCGACACCCATAATTAAAACTGGCTAGGGTCTCCAACAGATTTTAGTGGTTCACAAAATTCTTGACCTTAAAAATACCTCGTGGGGAACCAGCACTGATGTGTTTGTTTTCTTACCAACTAGAATTTATCCTTCCTTAGTCTTTGATTCAGTCTCATTTTAGGGCCAAGAGGGCGAGTAACTACTTTTTTTTTTTCCTCTCTTCTCTTTTTCCACAAATAAACTGACCAAGATCAAGCAATTGAATTCCCATGTGGAACAATACAGAAAAGCTGTCTTCCTTCTGAGTAAGAGTGAGGACAAAGAGCCTAACCACTAAGAAACCCTGGCAGCTGGGCATCAAGGCAGGAGCAGGAATGGAAGGGAGAGGCATGACGGAACATTCACATGGGGAGAAAACAGCAACAGCCCATGGGAAGACACACAATGGCCACAGGATTTTATGCTTCCTTATATTATAGCAGCAGCATATATGCCAACTGCCTCATCTGGGCATTTGTTTTTATTTACTGCTTTCCAACGACTAAAAGCTTCTAAGTAACACTACACAGTTTAACATTCACAGGGTTTCACCTTGAAATAGATAGATGAATGGAGCACAGATAAGCCACATCCCACAGCTGTACTCTGATAAATGCAAAAGTAATTTTACTTAATGTAGTAAAACCAACCCATTATACAAAGCAATGAAATTACGAAGTTCTCTTCCTGGTACTAAATAACAGAAGAGGTTTTAAGTTTTATTTTCTACCAGTGCTACTTCAAGACATTAAAAAAAAAATCTACAAAACACTGACAGAGTTGGATTGAATACAAACACTTATGTCATCAGTTAATACCTGAGTTCAGAGGTCTCAAGTTAGCTTTGCAAGCTGTGATATTAATTTTTGCAGCAACATGCACAAAAAGGCACACACCTGTGCATGGCCTGTGTCCCAGGGAATGAAGCCAAAGTGACAGGACTCCTGCTCAAGCATCAGTTCAGGACAGCACAGGTAGGGCAGAAGGGACAGATGCAGCATCATGGAAGAGAACACCTAATTCTCAGGTTGCAAGATCATCCAAGAAGGACAACTTGAAATGT
This sequence comes from Turnix velox, assembly GCA_013400935.1. Classification (NCBI taxonomy): domain Eukaryota; kingdom Metazoa; phylum Chordata; class Aves; order Charadriiformes; family Turnicidae; genus Turnix; species Turnix velox. Next base: position 129,198 of record VZTY01015814.1, read on the forward strand.
GTGAAAACCATTGCAATGGAAGGAAGTTAATGTTATCTTAACAAGCAGGAAGCAAAGAACTGCATCAACTCGTTCCTGTCTTCTTCTCATCACTGAACACGTGCAACATGAAGAGATATGAATATCACGTGTGATGCTATCACTACGCACACACACAGAGGAGCTCCCTAGTATGAATGAACACTGCATAATATTAAGAAACACCCTCAAAAAAATTAACCATGCTGCAACCTGAAGTATTTTGCACACTTTGTATTGCCAAGAAAATTATTTTTAAGGTTTTCTAGAGACTGTTTAATCTTTTACTTAAACTGTATTTTCTTCTCCGTTTTCTTGAAGTAAGATAAACACAGCTCTGCCGTGTTTTCTTCCACTTTTTTTAAAGATATTAGGGTTTATTAAAATTGGCTCTCAGCACAGGTAGGACCTCTCAGTGCTCCTACAAAAGAAGGTAGGAATATCTTCCCTGGCCAGACATCACAAGCACACTCCAGCCCAGCTGTGGTAAATGTCTGCTTCTTATTAAACTGGCTGGAAAAAATAAAATAAAAACACATTAAAAGAGGCAAAACATGCCATGAAACCTGAAGCAACATACGTGCACTGAGCAGGAGGTATTGCAATGGGAGGGAGAACGATGGCAAAACACACGGGACAAAGCCAAAGGCAACCAGGCTTCATTATCTCCACTGCACATAAAATGACTCATTTATTCTTTCTCAAAATTCAGCCATCTCAGGCACCAATTTCCCAATCACTTTCAGCTGGTGGGAACTCACAGCACTACAGCAGAAAGCATCCCTGCCCTCTCCCTCCTATCCCAGCCTCTCCCTTCCAGCCTTCCCACCATCTGCTCTCTCTGTAACAAAGAGCAAAACCATCCCTTCAAAGACCTGACAGTCTGACAAACCACAAACCTTTCTGTGCCAAAGCTTGCAATTAACAGAGTGAGGGCCAGCAAGAATTAAAGTGTGACTTGATCCCAGAGAAGGGACTGGAGGCCTGAGTGACTGGCAGTGACAAAGAATCAGGTAGTGAGCTGCGGTAGTGATCAGCTTCCCAGTTCCTAGAAGTTTTGAGGGTTAAAATTAAAAAAAAAAAAGCACAAGCTAGATTTCCAAGGAATTTCATCTGATTGATATCAACACTGCATAAGCTAAGCTTCCTTACACTGCAGCCTGCTTTTGTTTATATTGAGTACTGTCTAACATGATTTTGTTGTAAATATTTTTGCTTTAAAGAGATTGTTTGGTTACAGGCTACTATTATTACTCTTCCTGGAAGGAAGAGAATGATGGGCCTTGAGCCATCTCAAAGCTTCTTAAAGTTGATCAATTGAGAACATCAGTGTGGTCACTCAGAAAACTTGACTTTGCTGCTAAGGGGTTGTGCATGAAAAGAACACCCCATATGTGTGTAACACCACAAAACCAGCCTGAGCAAAGGCAGCAGCAAAAAACAAATATTAAAAAGAGGAAATAAGTGCCACTGACTTGTGTTTAGATCCTCATATGCCTCTTTTTTTCTGAATCTGAATGTGCCAAATTTATGAATGAAATTCCCAGAACCCCAGGGCAACAGATTCTGAGATCAGTGGATTTTTCTCTGTAGCAGCTGCCACTTTGAAGAGTGTTTTACGTGCTACAGAAAACACAAATATATCAGGCAAGGTTTTTAGTTTTGGCATTTTCTTTTCCAAGTGGGCATGATTAGAACTTCCTAGGGTTTCAGCAAAGTGGAGTGAGTCCAAAATAAAATGGATGACTAAGTACAGAGGAACAACTTGACAGGCTTGTTGGTTCACAATTAAGTGACAAGCATTTCATGACTTAGTACCAACTCCACTTGCACAATGTACTTGTCTACAGCAGAAATTCAAAATATAACTGCTACCTATACCCTACATGTAGACACACACAGATGGTGAAGGCTGAAAAGGCCTTCCATACAGATTAAGACATTTTCAGGGGTTAAAAATCAGGAAAAGGCACTCAGAACATTAGATTCCAATCATACAGTCACAGCTATCATGGACTACTGCCACTGGGGCAACTGGGCCAGTGCAGGGGAAATAGAAAGCAGCACAGGAGTTCATCAGGGTTTTCAGCACATCCTAACTATCTGCCAAGCATCCAGCCTCCCTGGGTAAAGTCTTGTGTCCTCAGAAAAAGGGGACAGGTATGGTCCTACCCATTCTCATTCTGAACACCCATGGAGAGCATGCTGAATGGAAGAAGGAACTCGCCACTAGCAAAGTGAAGTGACAACAGTTGCCATTCTCATTGTGACAAGCAAGATGTGAACATCAAGCTTTACAATACTCTGCACGTATATAAGTTTCCACCACCACAGTCACGGGTATTTATAGATGCTGGCTGGGGGATAGCTTCATGACCCACAATGTGACCTTTGGTCAAAGAGCACATGGCACTGTGACGGGGAGGGGTCTGAACTGTAGCACTTTTAAAACCTTTCCTTTGACCTTAGAGGCCAGGAGAGGGACAACATGGCTTGATTCCAGGCACATACATGGTTACATGTACCTTGTCAGAGGCTGTAAGCCAAAATGAAACTGAAGAAAATGAGTGCCAGTCCCAAGCCAATGATGAGAAGGGCCAGAAACCTACAGAGTACTGTAAGGCTTCTCGTTATGATCTGGAAAAGTGAGAAATGAAAACAACTACTTCTAGTCCACCCTAACACAATAGAACATCAAAATGCTTAGTCCAGGAATTCAAATGAAGTCTTCAGCCATATAGTAACAAAGGACACAGAATTTTCCTCTTAGCAAGGAGAGGAGCTGTGATTTCTATGGACAATAATGAACAGCTCTTAAAACCATCCAAGTACATCACACAAAACTTCAGATCGACTCAAATCCAGCCCTATAAACAATCCACAAATTTCTGAAAGCTTCAGGCTCAGAGGTGGGAGACCATCTCCCTATCCTGCAGAATTAGCCACAAGACAGCAGAAAAACAACCCTTTTCCCACCACCCCCCATGATAAACAGGTTCCACACAGCCTGTGGGGCCACAGAGGACACAGCACAATGTGACTTCTGCCTGGCCAAGTGAGAAAATCCTATGGGTAAAAACACAAGAAGTTGATCTGGCCAGAAGAGAAGGCTTCACTGTGAAAAGCTGCTTTATATAGGGACTTGAACTAAAGATTTTCTGACAATCTTGTCAAATGAAGAAAAACTCTGTTATGTATAAACTGCTTCAACTCTGCAGGAGCCTGGTCTAATTGCATCCTCTACAAGAGGAGATGTGAGGAGAGTTTCCTACCTACACAGGCAACTCATTATCTGGGGAACACAGAACAGAAAAAAGGAAAAGAATTTTCTTGCTGATGGCTCCTCTTTCTCCCATACAACCTGGGGAAAGAAGTTAAAATTTAATCCCAGCCTTTGTGGCCAGCAGACACTGCAGAAGTTGTATGAGGCAGCAGAATAAGCAAAGGTTATTAGGAATTTACATATTAGACACACTGATGGCTTTTCCTCCTGCATCAGTTTGCTAAGGATTAACCTGTTGCCCTGTTGCATTATGACTGGAGGAACATCTGCACAAATTGTAAGGTAAAAATACTGATTTTGTATACAAACACTACATTATTGTGTTGTTCCATCAGTAGCAGACACAAGGTTTGGAAGCATTTTGGCTGTTACTGCCAGAGATCGCTACTGATGGCCTATTTAGGCAATAATATTATCACAGACTTCTGCAGAATTTCACACTATTTTTTATTTATTTATGTTTGTTATTTTCTGCATCTTTAAAAGAGATGTTATTTTCAAGTTTTACATTGATTAGAGTTCTAATGGAGCTGGGTACTGCAAAAGCTAATCCAAGACTGCTACTCATAAGCTGTTTAAATCTTGTTACAGGTAGATACAAGACATTTAGGAACCTAGATTAAAGTTATTTACATTACTTGGATGTAATTATTTAGCGTTAGGCTGAATTAAGTCTAACAAGGAACTATAAAAGTTGTCACTAATTGTGTTTTTTTGAATGAGAATTTCAGACTTTTTAAAAACCTACTATGCAAATTATATAGTTATTGATTGCTATTCATCAATAAATGTACAGGTTTTACTGCATATGAAGTGTTATACACTCCCTCTTCTGGCAATATCTTAAAAACACAGTTTGTAGACTTTATGTGTATCAAATGTTAGATTTTAAGTGATCATATTCCCTTGAAGAAAAACCACCAAAGCAGTATGTTGTCAATACCTGGAAATTTGATTTTTAAAAAGCCAGCAAGCCTGTGATCAAAAAGGAGTGAGTAAATAAATAACAGGTGAAGATTACTTAAGGCCTAAGTAAACTACACAACAGCTTACCTGCTTTGTAGCTGTGTCTAAACCCAAAATGTCATTGATATCTTTTAATTTAGTAGGAATAATATCCTCTCAAGTTTGTCCAAAAGCACAACACTCACATACACTGTTGCTGAAGGTGAGAATATGGTTTTCAGAACACTGTCTCCATCTCCTGAGGAGCAGCTGGATAAATTCTTAAAAAACATTGCTTTTATATGGGCCCAGCTCAGATATATTCTTCCATCTAGTGCACTACCTTCTTTTCTCTCTGCTTGCAGAGAACTGCTAGGCATTCCTCTTACAGTAAGTTCACTCGCATCCTATGCACCACCTGGTCCCTAGAAAGTATTATTTAGCACACAGAAAATAAGATTTTTTAAAATAAACTTGAGAAGTCCATCGAGGAAAGATAAAATGGATGCATAAGGCAATAAGCATGAGATGGACCCATCAGTAAGTGTACAAATGTGCACATATCCATCTCTTTACTTGATGGTCAGTGCCCAACAAAGCTAGAAGTGTCTGGAGTGTTTCCCCCCACCAAAACATGTAATATCCAAGAATGCCACGTTACTCAAAGCACATCAGTAGCATTGCTGCCAAAACATGAAGAGAGGAAAAACTAGTGAAAAAAGCTTTTGTTTGTTTTGTCCTGTTAAACCTCTCCTTTCTTTTACTTTCCCCCTCAATACAAAGCAACAAACTCAGCACTATACCTACCTCACTCTCCCTCCTGCAAGGTCATTTTCTCCTACCTTCCTTACTTAACTTCCTCTTTATTGTCTTCTTTTTGTATGTGTTTTACTTAAGGTCTTTGTTTTCCATTTCCCCTTTTAGCTATTCCCTCATGTCCTCTCTTTCCCCTCCTCAGAGACACATTCCACTCCAGGTTCCAAACCACTTCATTCCAGCTGTGCTGAACCAGCCCTGCCAAAGTTGCCACTCTCCTGCCTGCACTACCTGCCCACTACTGTCCAGCTCTGCACTGGGAACAGTGATATCTTGGCAAAAAAGTTAGGTAATTGATAGTTACTGATGAGATTTCCTATCTGACCTTTGTAGCTGTGCTTGCAGAGAAAAAAAGACTGTGTGTAAATCCTCTCTCTTCCAAGTGCAGTAATTAAAATTAAATAAGAGAATCAACTGGTGGGATGAGAGGGTACATACAGTCTGTGCCACTTGAAATTATGTGCTTCCATGGAAAAAAGTAAATAAAAAAAAAAGCAAAAAACAACCCTAACTACTTTGTTCACTGACAGCTCAATACTCAACATACAAGTTTCCCAGAACACTTCTGCCTGGAATCACAAAGTGCTGTGGTGTTCATCTGAGGTTTCGCAGTTCTTGGAATAATCTACATGGTTCATGAGAAGACACACTTCTCCTCCAAAAAAAAAAATTAAAACAAATTGGAAATCCTTACAAATAATTGATCTACACATGGTTAGCTTTTGAAATGAAACCATTCTTAACAGCGTAATCTCCACTACCAAGTTTATATCCCAATAGCTGTGACACACCCCCTTTACTGTGTTCAACTACGGCAGAAATTCTTTTTTTTTTTTTTTATTTGACTTTTATTCAGGCTTCTTCCACCTCTCCAGCTCCCAAACAGGTTGCTGCTTCATTCTTCTATGTTCAGCTTCAGGCTGTGTGCCAAGCCCTGCATGCCCACGGCCTGCCCTCGCAACATGGGCCACCTCTACTGGCCCTGCTCCAGCCTGAAGGAGTGGCTTAGGCATCAGAAAGAGCCTTTTTAGCCAGGAAGGAAAACTTCCAAGGATAGGGATCACGTAAGTTGATGCCCAGCAGCCTTCCCTAAATCTGCAGAAGATCTGAAGCAATGGGTAGGACAGCTGCATTCTGCCCCACGTGCCGTTTCATGACTCAAAATGGATTTTGAGGGATAAAACTTAACACTGGCTGTTAGACTGGTTAACTCTCTCCTCGTCAATCACCTTTCATCACAGACCTGATGTAACTAACTATTCCAGCTGGTTTATTTCATAGTGTAGCTGCAGTTAAATATATGCAACAGCTGCTTTTTATTAGAACTACTTGTTCTCTTTAGAGCTTACTCAGATCTGTTGATCAATACACTGACTTTCTCCCTCTGGCTGGACAACTATTTCTGTGAGTGACAGTGAACGTGGCTCTGCTTCCTCTTTTCCCACAAAGATAAGTATCTTTGTTTCCTCTCTTTGCACTTGTTCTTCCCCATCAAGGGACCACTCTGTCCCAGTCTCCAAATACCCACCAAGATCATAGTGGGATCCCACCTCTAGTGGGAGGTGTCCCTGCTTATGGCAGGAGGGTTGGAACCAGATGATCTCTAAGGTCCCTTCCAACCCAAGCCCTTCTATGATTCTATCATCTTTACAAGAATTTAAACAGTGTTTTCATGGAACCCTTGTCTGATTTGGTATGTCAACTCTTTCAAAATACTTCAATATTTTAGTAAGAAGATCATTATCTAGCCAGCAATAAAACACAAGAATTTCTACATGTCCCTTCTGAAGGTCTTCAACAGAATTCTTCATGGCAGAATAGCATGAAATTTGTTCATGCTAACCAAAGGTAAGAAGAGCCAAAAGCACACCTAAGAATTTGAAATTAGAAATATTGTTATTTGAAATACTTTAGCACTCACAGTGCTGTAGGTTGAGTAACACGGTAAGCAAAAAAAATGAACAATTAATTTCTTATTTAAATCTGAAACTGAACATCACCTTGTTAGCTAATACTTTAAACATTATGTCTTCAGCTAGAGGTTGACAAATCCATGTGCCCACAAAAAAGGAGGAAGTTTCACTAGAAATCTGTTTGAGTTTCTCAAACAGCCTCACAGGGCTTTCATTAAATGAACAAGGAGCACAGCCATTATGCTGATAAAAATAACCTCCTGCACGTGAACTGTTTGAGATGTTACAATTAACCACAGCTTCTAAGTTCCCAGCTCTTTAAAATCTGCATGGCAGAACTTGTTCGTGACTTTAAATCCCAAACAGCACATTTGATATTCAGCTCATGGCTTTGGGGTACACATTTCAAACCTCAAAATACAGAGTTTCTTTCCAGGGGAAAACACTTCCTTACTTCAAGATGCATTATTTAAAAATAACTAAATAATTAGCTGAAACAGCTTTTTTTTTTTTTTTTCCTTGCAATGAATCCTGCGCTGACCTCTGAGCGCATTCCCTTCTGGGAATATGCCAAGATGGTTCTTGCAAAAGCTCCAGAATTTCTCAAATCTCTGCCAAGAAGACATTAAACTGGTTGCTGCTGGATCCAGAGACTAAGATCCAACTGGTGGAATCTGGACTATGTGAACTACTGAGAGGGAGCTCTGTATTTAAACAGAAGCTGCTGAAGCTGCCAATAATTTGTTAAATCATATACATCAATTCCAGTCATAATATACCAAATACCACCTGTGCACACTTGGCAATAAGCTTCATGGATTACTCCAGCACATCTGTGACACATAATATTCAAGTTTTATTTTGGTTATTAGGCTACTATGTAAGATCACCGATATCCAAGATTAAATCCTATGATTTAAAATAAAAGGTTTTCACAGTGCTTTAAAAAGACATTAGCAAACAAGTGGGCACTTAATTACTGAAACCAATTGCTTGCTGCCAAAAGTATGCAGGCCATAATGAAAGCTTATCCCTGGAAAATGCAGATGAGCTCAGACAATCTCCCGTGAGGAAAAAAAAAAAAAACAAAACCAAAAGCCCACAACACGAAATAAAACAAAAAAACCCACCAACCAACAAACCTCAAAATTACTTTGGAGCAAGAGTCTGTACATTTGATTCCTTTCCTAACTGCTCCAAATGCTGCCTGGTGAAGACACTTTATATCCGTTTTGGTAATCCATGCTAAACACTCTCTATTCTATTCTAAATAAATGCCATCTGCAGAACTTCGAAAAATAAAATTTAAAAATATTAAATACTAATGCTAGATTTTTCAGAACAATGAGCTGATGCCAAGTTTGAGGTAGCAGAAATAGGGTAGGGTGAATTCATATTCAGTTCACTGTACATCAGAATAAATCAAGTATTTAACACTGCAGGGATTGTGGTACTTCAATTACATATGATAAGCCACCCAAAATACAAAAGTGTATGAGCAGGGGTAGTTAATGAATCATTTAGCCCAATTAAAAACGCAATAAATATCACATGTTCTCTCCAAATCCAAGCACTTAACACCAACACCACAAAGTCCCCTTATGACTAGCCAAAGAGTAAACCTACTAACTATGGGTGGGTGTGAGAACTGGCAGGGGGAGGAAGGAGTAGAATTATACAGTTACTGAAGCAGATTTAGGAGAGGCCTTACAATGACTTGAGGGATGGACTCAATTAATTAACACAACTGATCATTTTTTTCTACTGCCTTGATTTTCCCTCCGAGTCCCTCCAGGCAACAAGGTTGTGGTACGACCTTCTCCATTCCAATCCCACAGCCTCCTAGATAACACATGAAGTGGGCAAAAGTCCACATGATTGTTCATTTCTGAATCCTGTACTTCAGGCTGGAACATGCACTGGTCAGAAACTGAGATCCTCAGGCAAATCCCCACCAAGTTCAGCACAGCAGCAAGCAGAGCCCCGAGCACTGCTCACCTTTGCCACCACATGCCAAACCCAGGGAAGTTAATCGAAACACAAGGCATAGCTTCTCCATGACTCAACAGCCTGACAAGCTATCATCATCTCTTTCCAATACCTACTGTATTAATGGTTTTCACAATCACTGCATGACTCACAGGGACTCTCAGCTAAGTTTTACAGGTATCCTTCATTATTAATGCTGAGAGTTTAACCCCATTTTGTGTTTATGGAAACCAAGGCATGGGAGGAACAAACAACTCTGCAAAAAATCTAGAAAAAATAGAAAGAAGACACCCCACATCACTGATGCTACCTCCAGGCTGCAGAGCTTTCAGAGACCCAAAGCAGCCCAGATGCTGCAGAGCAGCAGCTCTCCTCAGACAGGAGGCTGATAACCACAGGGAGATGTGATAAACCTGGGGGATGGCTGAAATACCAATGAAAGGTCATATGGCCCTGAAACCCACGTCACTTCAGGGTTTCCTGAACATTAACAGCCTGAAGGAACAACCTGAAGTAACTGTCATGATGGCAGCCTTTGGGTGCAGCACCAGAACTGTATCTAGCACGTTGTTGTGCGAAGGAGAGTGGAAATAACAGGGACACAGACACATCCCACTGTCTGCTGAGGGGGCATTCTTCAGGAGCATGAGGTTAGCAATTTGACAGCCAGCAAAGCCATCTTTACACTGAGATTTTATATACTGAGTGCAGATATTGTGAAGGGACTTCAGAAATATACCTGATAGAGGAGGAGAGTCTATATGGCATATAAGCTGAAGAGACTTTGACATGATCATTGGAAAAAAATACTGTGTTTTTCTCAGAAGAGATCATTAAGACAAGCAATCTCAAGTGCTTCACTCACAAAACTAAATGCCTGAACAACATGGTTTTGTCCATTTCTCCACTTTTGAACTGATCTTGAGTTATCTAAGGAAGATGCTGATGCCATGAAAGCATAACTGCTCAAAAAGCAGCAGCAAGAATACTGTCAATAAAAGGACTTAAATCGCTTGTCCAGCCCCACAAATGAAGAAGCTTGAGATGTGACAAAGAGAGGATTAGCTTTGTAACAAATCCCCTCACCTGCCTGGCCTTGTTCTGCCCCACCAGATCTTGAGCATCACCACAGTCCAGGCCAGGAGGGGAAACCATCTGAGTGTCCTGACCACACAGGCAAGAGGAAATATCAAAAGAAGACTTCAGATATCTCATTAGGTTAGATAGCTTTTCAAAACTAACCTATACTAGATGCTATGCACACCAAATACATCACCAAATTTTACAAATCAGTGACAGCATAGAATCATAGCATGATTTGGGTTGGAAGGGACCTTAAAGATCATCTAGTTCCAACCACCCTGTCACAGGCAGGGACACCTCCCATTAGAGACCAGGCTACTCAGTGCCTTGTCCAGCCTGTCCTTAAACACCTCCATATATACACACACACTTTTGGGATATATACACCAACAGTACTGAATAAAATTATTGAAATGGCAATTCATACTCCAAATGCATGCTTAGTTTGCCTCACAAAGAAGAATTTTGAATTAATATCACTTCTAGTCAAACAACTGAAATAAATATCAGTTACATATATCTTCCACTTGCATCAATAAGGTATTTTACTACAAAGGTCAAATATTTGGATGAACAAGGTTCCATTTATTTCTGACTACTTGTGGTTCAGGGCTTAAAGGCAGCTTATATCCTGCAGTACACTTTCAGCACACCTAGTTAGGTGGTTTGTCACAAATATACTTTGGAATAAATTAATTAGCTCATTAGGTTTAGCTAATAGCTTGTTTAGCCTTCCTCTGACAAAGCTGACATTTTTAACAGACCATATTCTACTTCAGAAAACAAGATCCCACGTGATAAGTTTCAAAGAACACCAAGTACAAGCGACACATACCACCAGGAACTGCAGAATATTTTAAGAGATTACTATGCCTCTGGTGACAAAAATAAAAGACCTAAATAACATCACACAGGTACAGCTTCACTGATGGACCCGAATTTTTCAGAACCTGTGGAAAGAATCTCCTCTGGAATAATGCTGCAAATAAAAGACTTAATTCAGGGAAACCTGACTGGGACGAACCCAAAGAGTGTTTTATTTCTTTATCACTAGAGTGTACTTTGTTATAAAAGAACTGTGTGTCTTGAGGACTCCAGCAGAACTTCTTGAACTATACTGTGCTAAGGAAGAAAATACAGCACACCATGGCCTGGTAATCAATCATCTGTCACATTTATCAGCTTTCACATTCAATTTGCTAAATGAGGGACAGCAGCACAAGGATTTCAAGAATGTGAGGGCTGATAAAAAGCAACATAAGTCAGCGCTACACAAAACCACCAAGTCAACCTTCTTACCTCTATTAGTTTGGCACGCTAAAGTCCTTTAATGACATTCACCCCACCCAAGCCTGTTTTTCTCATCAGAATGACCCCGCCTGTTTCCTCCTGGGCGCTGCTCACCCAGAGTCTTCATTGTTCAGAATGGGCCTCAGAAATACTCAGAATAATCTCCTCATTTCCATCCCCTCCTTCCACATTTCTCTCAAAGTATCAGTCTGCCACTGGGGTAAGATGTTAGAGAGTTTCATGTTTAGAGATCACACCCCTACAACATGACACAGAATGGGAACATTTCACTAGCATTTATTATGCTTTTTAAAAAAATCTCTTTTCCATACCCTCATTTTGCAGCTCCCTCTTCATTCTCTTCCTTTTAAACAAGCAGTGCTTATTAAAAAGTTTGAATTAAATCTGCATCACAATCTTAACACTGGTACAAGCAGCACACCACCTGTGACACCCCATGTTTTCATGTCCATGGCACTAACTACTCAGTTCTTAACTGCTTCTTCATGCTGCCCATAAGTCTGTCATGCCATTAACTACGCTGCTGATTCCTACAGTCCAGATACTAATTATTAGTATTTGGAGATCAATCACTCCCCTCAGAGGAACTACCCAAAGCACTTGCTCTCCATCACCACCAGCCTGAGCCAGAACCATATTACTGGCCTCAAGATGGAAGATTCAATATGCCAACACTCAGTCCTCCCCCATAAATTTATTTTTAACTGTCAGAATCAATTTAATATGATATTTTAGAAGGACTTGTTGGACATCCCAAATTGATATTCAGTGACAGGTGAGGAATCATGCTGGCAAGGGCTGGACTTGCACTCAGTTGATATAATGGCTTACAGCAACCAGAGTAAGAAAAGCTGATAACTTTCTGGTCTTCCAGATCCCTGCAGCTCTGGAGACCTACATCCATAAAAATGTGGATTTTAAATAATTTCATTACTATTGCCATCCACAGAATAACAATCATACTAGTAAGAAATGGAGAGGAATCTGATGGCTCTTATGACAAGAGATTCGTGTGACACAGCTTCGGAAACCCAGCAGCAAGGGGCAGAGTATAATCCGTAATGTATGACATATGAAAAAATAAAGAGCTGGAAAGGGTAAAAAGAGAGTAAAAAGTTTACTCTCTGCACAGTGCAGACAGACCCCCTCTTAATCTCTAGGAAGCAGCAGAAGCGAGTATGTCTTCTGCTACCAAAGGGCTGGAGTATTTAAGGTGGAAGAAAAGCTATCCCTAGGTCTCACCACGGGAAGATCACTCCACCATATCCAGTATTTTCTATCCCTTTTAAACACTGAGGCAATGGTGGGTGCACTGGGCTAGGAAAAAGGGGAAGACACACAAATATGCACACGAAGATGGAGGCAGTGGTTGAGAAGATGCTTTGCCCACCTCTTGTAACTTGTGCTTAGAAAACATCATGGAGTGCCACCTTCTTAATCAATGAAACAGAGACTAGGCAAGTCTTTAAACTAGTTCTTTGCTCCCAAGCTTTGCTGACAAGGAGTGTATGTTTTCCTGAAGAAAGACCAAAGTAGGAGGAGACAACAAGAGGTCAAGTTTTGGAGAGAGTTTCTTGTACATCTCACTGTGTCCAGTTCTGGGGCTCTCAGTTCAAGAAGGACAGGAAACAGCACAGAGCCACAAAGATGAAGGGACTGGGGCATCTCCCTTACAAGGAGAAGCTGAGGGAGCCGAGTCTCTTTAGCTTGGAGAAGACTGAGGATTGACCTCATTAATGTTTATAAATATATAAAGGGTAAGTATCAGGAGGATAGAGCCAGGCTCTTCTCAGTGACCTCCAATGATAGGACAAGGGGCAATGGATGCAAACTGGAACACAGGAGGTTCCAAAGAAATATAAGGAAAAACCTCATCATGTGAGAGTGATGGAACACTGACGAAGGCTGCCCAGAGAGGGTCTGGGGTCTCCTTCTCTGGAGACATTCAAACCCTACCTGGACACCTTCCTGTGTGACCTTATCTGGATATTCCTGCTCTGGCAGGAGAGTTGGACCAGATCATCTCTTGAGGTCCCTTCCGATCCCTGACATCCTGCGATAAAACTCCTGCAGAAACAAAAAGCTGAATATCTAAAACCTCTAATCCAAATATTGGCAGGAGATTAATTTCTAGCCTTGAGAGGAGTGTGGAAAAGAACTACCAGCCTCTCTCAGTTGGGTTTGTAGGAAGTAACAGAGCACTTGAACTTGCAGAGCACTTCACATCTCTGCAGACCTCTATAAACAGGGGCTAACACCAACCAACACAAGAGCTCCCTAGTGTAGTTTATATACAAAGCCAAGGGACCAGTAAAACAAATGCAAATTGATACTTGTGAAAATAAATAACCAAGCCTGCTGGCTGTTGGAAGCACACTATGTTTTACAACAAAATTCATAAGCCCAGCTTTAAGTTCAAGTTCACACCATAACAGAACCCATGTAAAAATGATCTGTATAAATACACAAGGAGAAATGACAGAGAGACACAAACACACAAGACATGCTGTCTGTGAAATACAACACTTAGTTGTCATTTCAAAATTGAACTCTATGTATCATTTCAAGAAAGTATTGAAGATTAAAAGGAACAAGGATTTTTACATAACTGCATCATAATGTATATAAAATGATTAAACACAGGTCGCATTCTTTGACATTATTTCTAATGTAATGGTCCATGTACCATCTATTTAAAAAAAAAAATTTGCCAGGCTTAATCCTGATTTAACCTCACCCTTAGTTATTAAAAATGGTTAAGCACTTACCATAATGTGATTGAAATGCCTGTGGTTTTACGACCTGATTACAGTGGTTACACATCACCAAGTAGAAATCATCATGAGCCGGGCAGAGACCAAATATTGGCATATCTAAAAACAAAAAGACAAAATGGCATCTCTCAGCTGCTGACAATTATTGAGAAACAGTTTAATTACAGAGCCACAACACTAGTCTTCAATCATAATTTTAATACATTTGTATCAAATTTGAAAAGGAGGGAGGAAGGAAAAAAAATTTTGTACTGGAGTATTGTTACAAAAGCAAAAATATTCCTACCAAGATAAATGTAAAATGAGCGATTACTTGTAGAAAACATCTATTAGGAAACTGATTTAGGACTGATTATCTTACACCAGATGCAAGAATGCAATAATAAAAAGAGAATGACTTCAAATGACAAGCACAACATGAGAGGGGACTTTTTATGTATTCTGAAAGGGGTTTGGATTTTATTCCAATTTCATTAAACAAAGTCAAAAACGAACCTTATTTTTAATTTTTTAAAAATAATTTTAAAACACACAGTCATTTACCAGGCAGTATTACATGCCTAATGGTTTTATTTGTTTAACAGTCCATTATAGTCCAGCCATCTGCTGCCAGAGATCTGGGTAACAGCTATAGAAGAGAAAGAAGTAGAGATAACAGTATGTTTGAGCGTGTGTGAATTTCAGAGATAACACACATACTTGCAGACTTTTACTAATAAAATTAGGTCCTACAATTTTGTTTTTAAGAATGCAGTGTCTTATAATTAACGGTTAAAACAGCATTCAGAGAGTAGTAAAGCATTAAATACAACATTTACTACACAATTTAAAGATACATTTCTGTAACAAAAAATGTTATCTGATCATTAGAAGAAAAAAGGAAACTGCAAACATAATAGTATAAATTCATTAATGCCAAAACAGATGGCTAAATGATCTATAACACTATTCAAGGGTTTAAAATTGATATAAGAAAACTTATCTTCTTAAAATAATACTCAAGCAATCAATTTATGTTAACAGTAACTTAGAAATTAAGTTAAACTTCTTTACCTCCATGCTAGGAATGACACCAGAGCTCCGCTTCAAAGCTACTGATTTGCCCATACATATTTATAATACCAACCATATTTTTTTTGCTTGTTAATGGGACACCATTTATGAAATATATGGGGTGGGATCTGTCTTAGGAGTGAATGTACCCTGGCCCAAGGTAACTGCTGGGAGCATGATGCTCTCAGCTCTGGGCAGCCCCACAGATCCACTTTGTTCCTGGCAGACAAAAGAACACAGCCACGCCAAACAACTCCCAGAATTAAGAGCACCCTTTGTAATAAGCACCTTCATCATAAAAAAGTTAATGATTTCTCTTTTAAAAATAAGGTTTATCCCAGTTTTTCAAAAAAAATCTGATTAATGCTACAGTAAAATTAAGCACAATACCTGCACTAACAGCAGCAACTGGATTTCGCTGTCGGACGCAAATACAGTGACCGAGGACATCTGACATGGATCTGAGAGATCAGAGCTGCACTTATCTAAATCCCAGCCACCCTTTTGCTACTGGGGTTACATTAAATGAGTCAGTTACAAATAGCTTTGCACTTTATTAAAAATAAAAAAAAAGCAAGAGACACTACTTAAACAATGGTTTTTAAAAAGCAGTAACCTACTGCAGACTAGGCAAAACCAAGTGCATGTTGGGGAGGGGAAGAGAGGAATCAGATAGTAATAATTAACTTCTGTTTTACAATATCTGTCTTCAATAATGTAATATTAAGAAAGATTAGGTTTAAAAAAAAACAAAACAAACAAAAAAAAGAAGGTATAAACTTAAATGCAGTAGTTAATATTCCATGAAGCAGTTCTCTGGGTATGCCTGTGTAGAAAAGTTTCCACAGGGCAAGCAAATCCTGCAGGGTCACTGCCATCTAAACAGTTACACAGGGTGATGAACGGGGCCAGGACACACTGCCTGCTATTTACACTGCTGATAGGACATGGATGGGGTACTACTGCCCAAGATCTGACCAGCAGTAACCTGCCCTCATAACCATCCCTCCTCAGACAACACCAGGCTTGCAGATGTTACACCAGCTGCTAGGACATGCAGGAAATTGTTAACACGAGGATTGCCCAGAGAGGTTGTGGATGCCCCCTCCCTGGAAGTGTTTAAGGCCAGGCTGGATGAAGCACTGAGCAACCTGGTCTAGTAGGATGTGTCCCTGCCCATGGCAGGGGGTTAGAACTAGATGATCTTTAAAGGACCCTTCCAACCCAAACCATTCTATGATTCTATGTCTCTCACTAGGATAAAGTATCCCTTGACACTAGTCTGTGACACCTCCCTCACTCTTAAGTCCTTTTTCATGAATATTTGCACAGCTGCAATTTAAAATAAGTGAAAAACTGGCAGAAATTAATATAAACAAAAACGTTTTCCTATTTCAGTTTGGAGAGCACAAGCATCTAAACCTCACCAACCAGGGAGAAGTGAAACTCAGAGTCCTAGATGCAATTTACAGAAAGGCTGGTGTAAGACTTTTTAATAGGGTCCAGGATGGCAGGACTAGGAGAAATGGATGCAAATTGGAAGAGGGGAGATTTGGGCTGGAGATAAGAAAGAAGTTCTTTACTGTGAGGATGGCAAGACACTGGAACAGGATGCCCAGAGAGGCTGTGGATGCCCCCTCCCTGGAGGTGCTTAAGCCCAGGCAACCTGTTCTGGTGGGTGGTGTCCCTGCCCATAGCAGGGGGATTGGAACTAGATGAGCTTTAAGGTCCCTTCCAACCCAAACCATTCTGTGATTCTATCCTATAAACACAGTTCCTTTTGTTTTCTCACAAGGTAAAATAAACTGTAATTTTTTATTATGAAAGTATTCATTTAAATAGATAGAATCAAATCCTCTGGCAGAATCAAACCCATAGAGTTTGAACTCCTAAGATGACTGGAACTCAACTCTGCTGAGCAGTGCATGGAGTTGAGACCAGCCCAAAGGGCCACACAGACAGGATAACCACAGGCAAAAAGTAGTATCAGCATTTCACAGAGACCTGAAAGTTGCTTTCAGCAATGAGTTTGGAACTGTAGAAGTTTGACCCAGCTGAAATCAGTGAAGAGGGCTGGAAGAGAGCTGAATCCCAGTTCAGAAGTAGCCCAAGCCTTAGGCAGGCAAATTCCCAGGCTTTGCTCTCATCTCAGTCAGGCAGAGCACCAGCAGGTTCCAGGGAAATCTTATTTCTGTCTTTGTGCTACAACGGAGCTAACACATAAGTGCTATTGTTATGAAAACTAAATAAATCAGACCATGCAAATATTAGAGAACACACACAATAGTTATCAAAACTTACATAAAAGTATGTACCAAAAGCTTAAGAGATGCTTTTTATGTTCTTCCTTCAAACACTTATGAAAGTTCACAAGTCTGGCAGTTGATTTTTTCTAATACTTCATACTTACTTAATTTAATGACAGGCAAATTCTACATTTAAGAGTCTAACAACATTTATGGTATTCCACCAGTGTAATTTCAAATGCTTTCCTCCTTCGTGTTTAAAGATGACTTATGAAACACCTCACTCCTCCCAGGAAAGAGCCTGGCAACCACGATTCACATCTTCCTCTTTCAAAGCTGGGCTCATTTAACTCTCTCCATCTGAGAATGTTTTTCAAGGTCAATCTAAAAGTTTAAACAAAGGCCTCAGACCTTCCATTTGTTTTTCCATAAATGAAGCATTTACATGGCATCACCATACAAAAACTGTTACAGGATCTGCTAGCTACATGAATTCTGTTAAAGCAACAAAGAAAAGCAACCTCATTTACATAAATATGAAATCTCTGAATCTTGTGATCGCCAGAATTCACTTCTCCTTTCAATTGTAACTTACAGTCTTCAAAAAGGTAACTTTCCATGATATATTGCTGTACTTGTCACCAAGACTAGAACGAGTCCATGCCACAGGCAATGCTGAGATAATCCAACTGTTTGTTGAACATGTAATAAGGAAATGTTTGTTATTTGGAAAAGGCCAATATAGCATTTTTTCATTCCAAAAAAGGAAAAAGAATAACGGCAAATCCAACCACATAGAATGGTTTGGGTTGGAAGAGACCTTAAAGATCATCTAGTTCAACCCCCCTGCCATGGTAAGGGACACCTCCCACTAGACCAGGTTGCTCAATGCCAACATGTCACATCAAGTGACATGAAGCTCAGTCTGGCTATTCCAAAAATCTTTCTCAAACAGAGTTACCATCTCTTTTCCAGAAGAATGTCAAAGCACAGAAGACATCTAGTAAGTTTTTAGTACTTCCAACATTCACTTTCAGGACTTTTACACTACAGAAATTCATGCTTGTGGTCATTAAAATTTAACTGTGTTTGCGTACTGAATTCTACCACTTCATATCACAGACAACAGAACAAATAATACATGTGGAAAATCACACGACTACAGAGCAGGACAGCAGGTCATGTTCCTGGAGTCACTAGATTTGGTGACTCTCACAGCTCCACTGTACAATTTAATTCGACTAACTTTTCCAACCTCTTAAATTAACCAAATTTCCTACAAATCTTGTCCTTTTTTAGACTGGAACCAGTGTATAATTCATCTATCCTAGCATCTAATAAGACAACATCCCTCCTAGAAATTACATGAAACATCACCAAAAGAAACCCTAGTGAGGTTTAGATCTTTTCTAAGACATCAGACTCTAAAGGAAGAGGGTAAAAAGAGCCCTGAATCCTGCAGAGACCACAAGACAAGTTTCCTATTTTGCAGAAGTCTGCTCACAGCCACTGAAAATAAGAGGAGGAGGGTGAAAACTGAAACAGAGCAAGAGAAAACAAAACTATCAAGGGGTGAAGTGAAAGGGCAGAGAACAAACTCCATTAGAATCAGAGCAAAGGATTGAAAGTTTGGGCAAAGAAGTGACACAAGTAAGTAAAAGTACTGTAGAAATATTTTAAAGCCAGAACAATGACAATTTTCACTTCTTTCCTATTTCATAGAATCATTGAGATGGAAGAGACCTTCAAACGCAGTGTAATCCAACCACCTGCAATGAGCAGGGACATCTTGCACTACATCAGTCTCCAGGGATGGGGCCTCCACCTCTGGGCAACCTGTTCCAGTGTCTCACCACCCTCATGGTGAAGAGCTTCTTCCTAATGTATAGTCTACATCTGCTCTGCTCTAGTTTAAAACCATTGCCCCTCATCCTATTGCTCCATGCCCTGGCAAACAGTCTCTCCCCAGCTTTCTTGTAGGCTCCCTTAAGGTTTCCAGCATAAACATCTGCTTATTAAGATTATTTTATTTAAGAGCCTGAGTTTGATTTACCACATATATGTACACACTGCTTGCCATGTTGTGTAATTTGACAATGGACACTTCATGCTGGTGTAGAGTGGGAACAGTAAAATGTGTTAACTACAAAGATCCTACAGCACAACCCTGACCTGCTTATAGTTCCAGAATATTTTTAATCACTGCAGTCAATATCAACTGCCTGAAAAATGCAATGCTCTATACTATTAACTTCACACCCACAAGAGATATAACTCCAAACATAGAACTAATGTTTTCTTTTTACTGGGGCCTGATTCAAATCCACCCAAAGCAGGCATGTACCAGCTTTTATCGATTCCCGAGGCTTTCCATTAAGACATCAGGGAACTGTTTTGGAGGTGCTACATAAGGAAATTGTAAACATATTCCAGTACTTTGAGACATTGCCAAATCTGGATTGTTTGAACTATTTACTTCATGGACCAAGTATGTTCAAATAATGTCCACAAAAGCTACCTTGAATACATTTGCTCTATACTAGCTGTGCTTTCTCGTTAGAAAAGAATTACTCTTGATCACACTAAATTTTGTATGTGAATAAAGTTTGTTTTAGAGAAAATCTACCAGTTAAGTGAAGTTAAAGTTTTTATTAGAATTCTTTATTGCAACTTTTCACTAGCATCTGAAAAAAGTTTCTAGAAGGGGAGAATAAATAACCTAAAACAAGTTGGCACCTTGAAGAATTTTGATGCCACATCCTATAACTTGCTTGTAACACTTGTCCCAGCTAAATGTCAGATCCCATTAAAGTCATAAAAATATTCATATTGCTTTACTCTTTAACATGGCGTTTGTGATCTCCGAAAGCAGACAGAACCTCCCAAATTACTGTTTTTAAGAGCCTGTGACTGGGGGGGGATAGGCAGGAGGAGGAAGAAGGGAGGCAACTTACCAGCATCTGGGACCACGTGAAACAGCCTGCACCAAACCAGGCAGATTTCAGATAAAAATCTGAGTTTAGTTACAACCAGAGTGATGGCTTAGAGTCAGCTCAAAAAGGTAAAATTCTGCCAAGAAATGTGCACACCAGGAGCTCTGCTGGATCTATTAGCCTTACAGTAAGTAAAATTACAAGTAATTTTCAGGTGCATGGAAGATCTTAGATGTAAGCCTAAGGCAGCAAGTTTTCTGCACAAATTGCTCTGGAATGTGTATTAAGTAACTAAGTGATCCTAAGTAAAGCTCCTATCAAGTCATACAGTCCCTTATTATAGCGCATGTGAATGTTTTAAAAAGAATTAGGATCTCAAAACTGCCCTCTCATACACAAATGCTTCCATTTGTGCAGCCACAATACTATTTTCTACACAGTATTTCTCCAGACTATTTTCCAGAAACACTTGAGAGCTTATCACTAGGGAACACACGTGTGTTTCTGTATACTTATCAATGTTGAAATTAAACTACTGGCAACTTTTACTGGGTACTATGTAAGATGTTAATGAAAAAAAAGAAAAAAGTCTTTCTAAACTATTCCTAAACTAAATAACTAAAAGCTCATTATCTTCAGAGAGCTCCACTTTACACCAATTTAAAACCAAAAAAAGAGATTCTAGTATAATACACAGGCTTGAGGGCTTCTGCAAAACTTCGAGTAATCAACATTAGATACTAATAGAAGGATTTTATGAACCGTAGGTGCAGGCATAACCAATTTGTGCTGGCAAAAAACATACATGCAATCAAACAAGCCAAACATAAACCCACCAAATTTACCTAGAGAAACACTTTAAAAATAAAATCTCTCCCATAAGGTTTGTGCTTACTTTGCCTCAGACACCAAAGAACCTTTTAATACAAAATAAAGCAAAACAAATGGACATTCCTCTATTGGAGCTGTTTCATTTAGGTTCAGAGGGAAGCACTGCTGAACTATTTTCTGCAAAGTTATCTATTTTCTAAAATCCTGCTCTGACCATTAAGTGACTTGGGGTTTTTTTTTGCACACCCAGCACTGAATGCCCAGCTATTTGAGGAGCCTTTTGGAAGGCTCAAGTGCTTGAACTTTGTTTCACCATGCAGTTGCTGATTGATCGGCTGAAGGAAGGAACAGCTGAGGACTTGATTAAATGTTTTCACTACATTTTCCCCCTTGGCAAATATAATAACCACGCGGCATTTTACAAAGTCCTAAGAATAACCAAAACCTCAAAGTTTTGGCTCAGAGAAAATTACTTCCACTTCAAGACCAAAAAAACCCCCGAAGTCTCATTGAACTGGGCACAGGAGCTGCATTAGGAGATTTGATCACTCATAAATCTTTGCTCCCATTAAAACACTCCTTCTCCAGCACAGAGCCCTCTGCCTGCTCTCCAGCTGAAAGTCAAGATGTTCTATTTTTCCAAAGCTATGATTATTTAGTTTTTATTTTACTCTCCCAAATCCAAAGCAGAATTTTGCCCAGTGAAGGAGAACCTACCTCTCCTGGTTCATGTTTTCCTCAGGTTCAACCATGCTGCATTTCCAAAATCCCATCCCTTGCACCACCCCCTACAGCAAGAAGCTTTGCCACACGCTGCAGCCACTAACGCTCCTCCCCGTGCACCCCAGCAGCAAATCCAGCCACCAGTCCTTTGACATGGTCCCTCCACTTCTCCTGTAGCCTTTTCTCCTTCTTTTTGAGGGTGCAGGATGCTGTACTAACAGTTGCTACATCTCCTGATCTCTAAAATGGAACAGCCTTGGGAGATTCCTGCATCACATCCGCTGATAAAAACCGAGCAGCAGCCACCAAAGCAAAGCATGTCACACACACGTGCACCTGCAGCCCAGCGTGCAGCTGGGAGATCTAATTTTAGGCTCCCACTATTTGAATGTTCCTGTAATTATATCTAAAACATGTATTAAAATAGATGTTTAAGCATTTAGTTAAATTCTTTGTATACAAATTCAGCCACACACAATTAATCTTTCAAAAACCCTAACACAAAACCTACGTCAAATTGCTCATTCAAAACTACTGAACAGTTTTTCCTCTGATTATTATCCAGAATACTACAAAGTTTAAGTGAGCTGGTTCACAAAAGACTGATTAATAAATTTCTCAATGAAACACAAGTAGTGCATTGAAGCCTTTTCAACAGATGAAAACCCCTCTTGCTGCACATTGTATTTGGTTACATCAAGTTTTCATCAGCAATTTCAATTAAGTCAGTTATCTGCCAAAACTATTCCCATTTCCTCATTAATCAGTTTTCAGAGCTGAAGATATCCTAAAGTCCTCTGACCAATTTGTATAATTTCACATAAATACTAAACATACAATTTGTCCTATAAGAAATCTTCTAAGTTATGCATTACTTTTAGGTGATCTGATCTCATCAGGCTGTATTTTGCCCAACAAATCATTAGTTATGCTTTTGTGGCAAACCCTCCTATTTATTACAAACCTAACTCTAAAATACCTTAAGGAATCCTCAATGTTGAGTTTAATTTTGGAATCATGACACAAAAATTAAAAAGAATCCAGGAAGCAGTTGAAATTAAATAATCTTTGAGGTCCTTTCCAACCCAGACCATTCTGTGATTCTATGAAATAAAGTTGAGGTTTACTAGTAATATTAAAATCTGAAGTAATTAAATATGAAAGGGCACACAGAAATTCTCCAGTTATTATGCAGAAAACCTGGGTTTACCATGAGGTTTAAAAAAACATAGTTCTGGCCAAGCAACTAGTCACAACTCCAGCCTCAATTAAAATTAACTTATCAACCAGAGAATCTCCTTAATTCTTAAATCATATAAGCCAAAGCATGCTACTGTTAGGAATTCTTTTAACATCAACAGGCTGGGTACTTTTCTCCTGTGTCTCACACAGCACTCAGTGTACTTTGTAGCAGCTGTACTTTTGCAGTAGGAAAAAGGAAGTTTGTTTTATTTAAATCTAAACTCACAGTTTACATAAAAGCACTCGTTCCAGAATCATGACTGGAAATGTGAACGTATTCCAAGGTCTTCACCCCTTCCCATCTTTTATCTAGGCTTTTGAGGAAAAAAAAACCTGTCATGTGTGGTTTTTACCATCATTCCCTAAATAAGGGTCCATATCTAGTGGGAGGTGTCCCTGCCTGTGGCAGGGGGGTTGGAACTAGATGATCTTTTAGCTCCCTTCCAACCCAAACCACTCTGTGATTCTATGATCTCAACTGAGTCCTGTCTACCCCTTGGCACACAGTAGCTGAGAAAGAGTGGCAACTACCATTCACTTTTAGATTTGCACATTTTCTTACTAGCCCAGAAGTGAAGGAATGCAATATACCCATAACCACGTATATTTTTGGGATAGGAGAATAATGACAAAATATAAAATAACTTTAAAAAATAATCAAAAGTGACATCAGAAACACCACAGTCAATACAGTCTTTCAAAAGAAGTCTTCATATAAAAACAAGAACTAGAGACATCTCTTGCATGATGGCATTATTGCCATCCTCATATTAAAAGCACCATCACTTAACACATTATTTTCCCTGCTATAAAGGACATATTAAGCTCTTTGAGCCTCTCCTACTCTCCTCCCTGCTCCCTACAGCCTCAAATCCTGTGCCACAATTGTTTGTGCAAAGACAGCCCAAGGAATACTCTGCACACATTCTCCAGCATGCACCTGATACTTAAGGGATCAAATCAGCATACAGGAGAATAAAAAAGAAAAAAAAAACCAGATGACCTGTCAACTGAATTCTATTTCAGTATTTTCTTTTATTAGGCAACACACCTGCCTAAATCCACCCCACCCCTGCCACTCCCATTCCCTGTGCACTGGAACATCCACTTCAAAAATCAGACTGTTTCAATCATGTCTCACATATAAGGAAACTGATGCCTGTCAATTTTCAAATACCAACCTACATTTCTATCTGATCCCCTCTCCACTCAGCAGGCACTACTAGGCTTTCCATTAAAATTTACTTCCCTTGCTTTCCAGATTTGCTAGGAGCAGCTGATTTGATACAATTTAAAAAAAAAAAAAGCAAGCTGCACAGCAACAGGCACATAAATGTCCTATAGAGAAAAACCTCAATGGTACCATGATATTTAATAAGATTAAAAGATAAAGTGGAAAATAAAACAATGTTTTTGTTGTTGTTGTGAAGTAAAAGAGCTAACCCACTTCTGATGTAACTGAACACACGTTTAGTGACACAGAGTATTTCAAACTTGATCATGGTGCACCTTTAGAGAAATAAATAGGATTTCAATTATCCAGGAGAGGGACCACTAAAATTTAACCAATCACTTCTCACAAACAAAAAGTTCTAGCAGATACTGAGCTTCAGTCATTGATTTCCCACCCAAGAGGGGATGTCTGTGTAGAAGTGGTGAGCTTTAAACTAAAACTGGTTGTCCTCTGATACACCATTATATGAACTAAGTAGGCAAGCACTGAAGAAAATCAGGCTACCTGTTCACTTTGTAAGGCAAATCATTCCACTGCTAGCTGTTTGTCATAAACCACAATCAAATCAGCCAAAAATATCCTACATGGAAGTGAATTTTTTTGTATTGTTACAAAAGTTTTTCTAAAGAGGAAATTTAAGTATTGTCATTCTGTGCCTTCTCCCTGTTTGAATAAGTCCATCACCATCCTTATTTCATCCTTATTTGCATTTCATCATGTTAAAGAGTGACTTCATAGAATCACAGAATGACCCAGGTTGAAAGGGACCTCAAGGATCATGTAGCTCCAAATTCCTTTATTTTAGGAGCCCACCTTCATAAAATTTTCCAGTATTCCATCTGTAAATGCAACACATAAAATACATGAGATGTGTTACAGAATAAAAGAGACTTTGAAAACACTGGGTGAGCATATCTGTCCTAGGTATGATGTCACCTTATCTGATAGTAGTTCTCTGATACTGAAATCACCCATTTCACACTTACGTGCAAATAGGCAGGGAATGACTGCAGCTTTAAATATTTTTAAATTTAAACGCATTCAAAAATGAAGATCACTTAGATACTATCATACATGCTGACACGCTTGAAAGTAATTTTTCTGCTCCTTCATGGTTGGGGCCTCTTATAACATAACTGTAACAGAAGCCCCCTTGTGATGTACGGGGAGCGTAATAAATACAACAAAAGGGAAGGAGAAAGAATTTGCTTGGTCTACTGAATGTAATGATTTGGATGGTTTAGTCTAAATCACGTTTCTGACAGACACACCCAAGGCTATTTCTCTTCTCTGGTCCCTCTGCAGCTAACTGTGCTCATCACATTTGGGAAATGATATATGGATATTTATCAGTGGACCTAAACACACAGAGGGGATAAAGAAAAAGGAACTTGTTTCCCTTTTGCAGGCCAGCTAGGAAGCAAAATGCTGCTCTTTGGGAAAAAGAGCACCGAATTGAGCACATATTTTAATATTCAGACATCTCATGTCACAAGGTCATAAGAATAAAACTCATACAAGCAGCAAGATAAAGTCATCCTTATGCAGATACAAGAAGATCAGATGTATTTGGGGTCTGGCCATGCAATGAGGGACAGGCAAGCAGTGTCCTGCACCCCCAAGAGTCCTACAGACCTCACACAGTGATCCAGCACATTGTGTTAACAGAGCAGGCCTGTTTGCAAAGGGTCTGTAGAAAAGATGTCACAGAAGACATATGGAGGTGGAATTAAGCAAGAGGCACAGTGAAGAACATATGGAGTTGGTATTTAAAAGAAGATACAGAAAAGAACATTTCAGAGCACTAGTTAACTGCCCCTAGGTGACTCAGGGTGACAATGTTAAGCAAGATTAAACAGATAACAGAAAACTGAAAGGTAAACAGCATCCTTTGATATTGTAACAAACGTGCAGAGTTTACCACCCTCCAGAACACTGAAAACAAATAACACATCCACCTTTCCAAAGCAGACAAAAGATAACCACTGCAAACACATCGAGGATAACAAAACCATGGTTTACAACAGAAGCAGATCCTTTGCCAGATGCAGCAGTTGCACACACATGAGTTTGAGGACCTGGGCTGAGGTCTCCAGCTCAAACCCGCCCCAAGACTCTGACAATCTCTTGCTGGTGCCAATCCAGGGTAGGCAGGAAGCCAGAGCCACTGCTGCCAAACTTGTTGGGCCAGTCTTCCCAGCCCTGGCCCACAATGCACCGCTTTGTGTTTGGAAATCACTCAAAAGCTTTTGCTTCCAGCAACAGTGTGGAGCCCTTGGGGAAAGATGCCAAAGGAGTCCAAGAAAGGGTATCACAGGGCCAAGGTAACAGCACAGATATCCTAAATGCTCCCATCATTTGGTGACATCACTGCAATGACAAACCACCCCGTGCTTCCTGTGAAACCTCAATCTCTACACTAGTCACAGGAGCGCAGGAAAACTCCTACAGTGATTAAACTATAAATAAAACTGCTGACACTGTCCCTTACTGTTGTGTCTTCCCATTTACCATCTAACCAGAGCGTGATTTTGATCCTTTCATAGGACAGGGGACTTCCATCACATCATCGTGTTTTATCTCTGATGACTTTGCACATTGTCAGCGGGAGGACCAAGTATGGTGGCATTGCATGGAGAACCCTTTTCTCTTCCCCACCAGTTGTAAACAAGGCTCAAAGAAGACACACTGACAGCCCACTGAAGATATTAACTCCTGTGCTCTACCTACTCTGTAGATAAAAATAGCATTCTTATCTCCAAGGCTATCAAGCTAACACACTTCAGATCATTCAATTCAGGCCACAAAAACAAGAAAAGAGACTTGCAAGTTTTATCCCAGCAAATGATGCAGTGGTCTGTGCTCCCTACATTTGAAGGCACGAGGCAATGGCTGCAAAGAACCAAAAGAACATTTCCCAAACAAGGGCCAGTGTATTTTGGGCTTCTCCAAACACCCCGTAGAAATAGTGGTGTTGAAATAACCAGACAAAGTAAATGAAGTCAGCTGGTGATTAAAGCAGGTCCTACAGAAGGAACAAGAGATAAAAAGAGGGCTCTGCCCACCTTGGATACAATACATAATCAAATTGTACCGAATATAGTTCAGACATTGGCATTTCCCTCAGTATTCTAACACACAACTGGTAGTAGATGTCTTCTTTCAATCACTTAGCCACAAAAACCAAATATTTAGGACTATTTAGGGCAAAATTCCACATAAGCACATACTACACCAGTTTTGGTAGGCAACACCAATATATTGAATTTGGTTCAAAACTTCTGTACTGTAAGCTATCAATATCTGAAGAGGGCTTACAGAAAGGCTGGGGTAGGACTTTTTAATAGGGTCCAGGATGGCAGGATTAGGAGTAATGAATGCAAATGGGAAGAGGGGAGATTTAGGCTGGATAGAAGAAAGAAGTTTATTTACAATGAGGGTGGTGAGACACTGGAAGAGGTTGACCAGATAGGCTGTGTATGCCCCCTCCCAGAAAGTGTTTAAGGCCAGGATGGATGAGGCACTGACCAACCTGGTGTAGTGGGGGTGTCCCTGCCCATGGCAGGGGGGTTGGAACTAAATGATCTTGAAGGTCCCTTCCAACCTAAACCATTCTGTGATTCTATAATTACAAACTACAAAATGTAACAGAAGCTCCTTAACAAGCTTGATTGTGAGACTGCTGCTTTGGGTAAGTCAGCTTACACTGAAATGAAAACCAAAATTGCTTTCTGAAATTCATCCTGAAGTACTTTTGTAAAGTAAACGTTGCCTATTAGCAAATTCATTTAAGCCTTTCCTCTCAAATGCTTCCATTTACTACCAACAAGAGCAGGACAGCTGCCATCTCTAAGCAGAGCAGAACAAGCTCTACATTTTAGAAAACAAATTAACTAAAGAAAACATCCTAAACCTCAAAATTATATTCCTTACAAACCAAAGTCCAGCACAGCTGCCTAGCTGTCAAGAGGAAAGTTAAACTCCTTTAACACATCTCTAGAGTCGTTTTAATGGAACGGGAACAAAATGAACAATTTTAACATTTCATGGGAAAATTCCTGGCAAAATTTATTATTTGAAAACTGCTTTCCAAATTATTTTACATAGCGGTCTCAATAACCCAGCACCCACATGGTCTGACTACTGGCAACACTCTTCATTCCTTTCACATACCAATCAAAAAATACAGCCAGTTAAGTCAGATCTTTGCAGAGTTTGAGGCCTCTGGACATTCCATGCTGCTATAGATTTGTTCTGAAGGGATGAAAATTTTTGCTATGGTTCACACTTACAAATCTTGTGCGTAAAGATGATGCCTCTTTCTCCTTTCGGCATCATTTGCAACAGCTCTCCAATAAGGGATGAAAATTAATGGTGCTTTAACTCTTGCTCAACAGAGTAACCCAGATCCAAATGGTTATTCTCTCCAGTTCACTAAGTTACTGGGAACCAGCTTGGGAATTTCAGTCTAAGAAAGTTTTAATTTTTATTATCTTGTTCTTTTAATATAGCTAATCACAGAAAATAAATGTTAAAACTAACCAGTATGAGAAAGAATACAAAGTAATTCTTATGTGATGTTTACTTTTCAAAATGTACAACTAATCCCTATTTACACTTCAGTTATTCACTGATACATCATCTCTAACACACTGAAAGTCAACCAAGGTACAAGTTCTCCTATACCATATAATTATATTGGTAGCTATGGAAAAATCAGATCAGGTTCACTCTGAAGAGATACTCAGGCAAGTACAGTGGATTCTAGGACCACACACGTGCTGTGCTGTAAAACTTACTATATTCTTTAAGCAACCATCATTTGGTTTTGAGAAACAGCTTATAAGTTTGAATGCAACCATCATTTCACAAATGTTTTGCTCAGCAGAGATGGAAGAGTAATGCTTAATCCAGCATTACTGGGAGGAAGTAAAAAAATAAAAAGATGATGTACCACACCCTAGGTGTAAATTGATACAGATTTTCTTCTGTATTTTAGGCTAAAACAATAGCCAGAGGGTGCCATTTAGACTATTTACACCTTGACAAAGCAATGGCTACAATATCTAGGGACTGACAATTAAAATGTTTGCATAGTGAAGTCCTACTCCACTTGCTGATCACTTGCCTGCAGTGAACATGGCTGCCTCTTACCCGCCAAACCTGGTCCTGTGTCCTCCCTCTTGACACAGGCAAAGCCCTCTTTGACTTCAGTGGCTCATAACAAGACCTCACATCCCCAGATAGTACTTAATAAGCTGGCAGAACTCCAGTCTTCCCACTGACATCACCTACCACGTCGTTTATGCAGTCAATGAAAAAGAAAATGCAGACAGAACAGGGCAAAATGCTACAGAATTCAGTGTTAAAAGAAAACAAACATCCAATTTGCTGTGTTCTCAGTGCACTGTTTGCTTTTCAAATTTAACTCTGAGCTTCTACACTTCATTTTCCTGCTGCTAAAAGACTTTGAGGTAACCATATCAGTGGGAAATTGTCCAGCAAACTTTCTTGCAAACAAACCCCTGAAAGCTCTATATTTCAGAATAAAAGCACACATCACGACTTACAAACCTCAAAGCTGCTCCCTATTGGATTTTAGCCCTTTTGTTGCTTTGTATATATTTTTTTTTCAGTGGCAGCTGAGAACACTGTATTTCCCATTATACTGCAAGGAGCTGATGAAAGACACGAGTCCTGCTTAGCCACAGAAAAGCAGATTAAGAACACTGTGTACGTTTTCTGGCTGTTTTAATCCCACCAGCAGAGAAGGGAGGCGTCATCAATTATCCCTTTTATTATCAATGAAGTTTGTCTACGGGCCATGCTAAAGCTATGAAAAGTCAAAAATCAAGGTGGGGGTGAGCTTGTAAATAAATGATCTTTCCCGTGGGAAAACAGGTTATCAGAAAAAAGCTCATTCCACCAGGGCTGACAAGCAGCATTTACAGACAAATAACTGAGCCTTTGAGTATTTATAATCTACTTGAGCCAATAACCTGCAATATTTACTGTTGCAGTGACCATTTCCATCACGACTCCAAGTGATGTGGGAGCAGCTGTGTGTGGAGTTTACTCTGATGAAGTCATACCCCACAGTATCTGGGGTTATGGTGAGTATCTGACATACCAGGAGAATCAATCTGAGACCCACCAAGCCACTGGTGGTGGCTCACAGCTGTACACAGCCTGCACAGGCAGGGAGAGCTTCTGACTGCCCAAAGCCTTCTAGCAACAGGAACACCCATTACACTAAATTCATTGCCTTCTGTGACAAGTCATGCTTCTCTTCTCCATTATATTTTGAATTCCCTTTGCCAGATTTTTAATGCTTGCTGCTAAAACCTCAAAGTCTAAGCAGAAAACTGTGCTCATCTCTCTGCTGTCACCTACGCTGAATGAATGCCTAGGAAATAATGCTGAGTGTCACACATACGGGCAACTTCCACAGCAGTGATCTGTGTGTTGAAAGGGAAGAGAGACTGTTTTTAAGCATCTTACAGACTGTTTAGAATACCTAATTATAAATCAAATACTAGTGTGATTTGGGAAAGATGAAATCTTTCCTGTCTTGTAAGCAATAAGAAATCACATATATCCTTAGTGGGGCTTTGGCAGTTGCAGCTGTGGAGCAGGCATAGTTAGGAAAGGTGTAAGGACTGTGTGTGTGTTCTTTTATAGAGCCATTGCAAGGGAAAAAATAGCTTTTAGAAGAGAGTAATCTGCATCCTCTTAACCCAATTTATTTAAAAGTACCCTTCACCAAGCCTTTTTGTTTTTCCTCCTCTACTTAGATGATAGTGTTACCAACTCACGTACAAGTTCTACTTCTACATAGTATTTATCTTATTATTCTTCTCTTACTGAGCATTTGTTGTTAAATATAGATCAGAAACTATAATGAAAGCAATATTTAATCAAGTATTATCAAAATGTCACCTGCTCTGCATAGGGATAACCTAACTAGCCATCCATACCACTTAAGAAGCATTAGATAACAGTGAATTCCTGACTGTCATGCATGTGCATAGGCAACAATTTCAAGGGTTCTTATTACAAAAAAATCCCAAAACATAAAGCTTCCTCATATATTAGAGACAGATTAAGGCAGTTTTGTTGCTGCAGTTCCAGTGAAAGTCCCCAAGGCCTTGTGGTATCACACTAATACTGTGGTAATATCTAAAACCTGCAAAGTATCTTTAAAGCATAAAAGATGACACAGTTCTAACTTGCAGTCTAACATCACAATATTCTATTTATAACATGTGACTCATCTCACCAGAAATAATTAAATATTGTAAACAGAACATGGATAAGGAAAAAATAACAAGAAGAAAACGAGGGCCAGTCACTGCAGATAATCTCAAAAGTAGCATCCTTTCAAATTCCATGTTTTTCAAGCCATCTCATAAAATCTTGACAATTTTCTTCAACAGCTCAGTGCATTCTAAAATCTCCCTGCAATTGTTTCACAATAACCAAGTCCACAAAATCTCAAAACGCTTTGTGTAAATAGTCAATTAAAATGCAATGAAATGAAGAGGAGATTTATCTGATTACAGACTGTGAATAGCTATGCAGAATGCCAAAAAAGAAGCACGGCACTTTGTACTGCTACCTTCAAATATTTATTTCAATTTCTTAAAATTCTCACTGTATTTTCAGGCAGTCAAGGACTACGGAGCCCTCAAAGCATCTTTGACATGATTCAACACAACAAAAACCAACTCAACTGAGCACCTCCCAAGGCTGAATAAAAAACAGATTTAAATTTGAAATAAGAGGTTGCCTCTTAACTTGTATTTAACAACTTAATATTGGAACAAAAGTTACATCAATGCTTTCATTATTTATGAACTTGCTGCTGGAAAAATTCTTGACCTTGGTTCTGTGTGATAAAGATGCTTCCAGGGAGTCCTTCTGGCCTGGTCCTGGATTCCTCTGCTCATCCCTTCTCAGCAAGGGCTCATAAAGAACAAGGATTCATTGCACTGCTCTGGTGAGTTCCTAATAGAATCATATCTCAAAGCTGCTGCTGAGTGCCCTGGAGGGTCATGGAGTCTCTTTTCCTGCCTCCCCCTTTCCTCCCCCCACCCAGGACATAGTAACTGTCCAAGACCAGAAGTTCAACTGTTATCAGGTGACACAATGCTGAAGAGAATTTGCTCCCACTCACTCTTCTAGTAGATTCCTATCTTTAAAGTCTTGTGAAGTGTCTTCTGAAGGTGCCTATGGATACCTGACAACCTGCATTCCCAAAGAAAATTCAGCCCTCACTTTAAGATCAGTAAAGTCTGACATCCTTACTACATGTAAAAGAAGTACCATACTACCTCACTATACAGCCAGCATCAATTCTGATCTGTGATACCTCTAAGAGCATCACAGCTCAACTAATCTCAACCTATAATAAATTGCTTCCTCAGCATCTCCCTCCAAGACCAAGGAGAACACCTCATATAAAATAGTTCAGTGTTGTACAAAGAGCAACTAGAAACTTCACCATGAGTCTCAAAAGCACCAAGTCCAAACAGAACAAAAGACTGGCAGACTGTAAGGATGCAGCAAAAATGGCCAAGATTCAACAATCCTGATCAATAATTGATCAAATCAAGCTCAGCACCCAAGAAACAAATTTTCTGTCCTCCTCTACTTCATTAGCCAGTGCTAGTAAAATTCATGATGGGCAGCACCAAGGGATTCACCTCTTAAAGGATGTTAAAAAATAAAAAACCAAGGGCTTTGCATCTTTAACTAAAAGGAAGAGATGCTCAAGCTCTAGTTTCTAGCTCAAGCTCCATGGTTTTGTCATGTACCAACAAGCTATTAAAACCAAACACACTATTTTAAGTTGTCTAACCCAATCTGTCTTCTGTTCTCCACTCTTTTATCTGCCATTCTGAGATGTTATAGTTTGCTTTGCGTTTTTATTGTTATACATATCTCAAAATGATTTAATGAATCAGTAAGACTCTAACAGGCTTTCACCTCCAGCCACTTCAAAAGTGTTGAGCACACAAGTGCCAATGCAAGTAACAATGACCCTTGTTAGGAGCAGACAGTATCTCTGTCTCTCCACTACTGATTGATTTGGGATTTTTATCTTATTTAAAACAGCATACAAGGTAGCAACTGGAAATTTACTGTGGGGAGAGTTTCTCAGGAGGTGAGTAAAGGCAAAGCCCCCAGTCCCAACAAACATCTTTAGCCTTGTCACGTCTAGTCAGTGCTGCTTTACTCGTTCACAGTGTGAACAAGATGATTTTGCAAGAAGCAAAAGTTCACCCTGTTGAAGCCTGTCACAGTTACCCTGAATGAACTCCATGCTTACAAACGGTTCTGTTTAGAGATCCTGACAATAATGGGCTAGAAAATTTCTTAAAAGAAAACTGAATTCACACAGATTAGCAAGGCTTCACTGAAAATATGAACTTTTTTGCCAAAATATTTCAAGTGCTAATCAGAAAAGTCGACACTAAGCTTGTTCTTCAAATAAAAAACTATCAGGTGCTCCAGATGTATCAGCCCCCTTTTGAGTCCTCCAAGGTGAACAGAACGTATTGAGCACGTTGGCTCATGTATCCAGCATCACATAAATAAGTTTAAAAGACACACTTTGGCAAAGTTTCATCTTAAAAATGAGAAAAATGCACAAAGGAGATGAGATTTTCTGCCTTGCTCTTTTAGGATGCATTTACAGGCTGAAATGCAACATGCTATACTTGCTTCATCATAGCACCCGGGACATGGAGGGGAAGTGCATCTTTATCTGGCTCACAAGCAGTAAGAAATTAAGGGTCTGCATGAGCTTTAAGATTCCATCACAGGAAGTACATATGAAAATAAACTAATTTGCTTCTAACATGCTCTTGCATTGATAGTACTGCTCATCACAAGAAGACTTCAGTGTACAAAGACGCAGTAAAATAAAAAGTGTATTTTAAAGCAAAATTTTCCCATAACAAAGGATGCCCCTTTCTCGTTTCCATCTGTTGGGAATTTTCCATACCAACAGCGAATTAGGTCCACTGGGCCTGTATCTTATTTCTGCAACTCTAATTCCTTCACCCAAGCTCAGCATGGACCATTACTGCCTCAAAAAGCAACATGTAGGAATATACAGCAAGTTCCTCACTCTGGTGAAGGTCTGCCAGGATCCCAGCAGGAATGACTGCATGTTACTGATTAGCAGAATAGAAAGCATATAAGAACAGTGAAAAAGAAACAGGCAAGCATAAGAGACAAACACTGGGAGCTTGGGAAGCCCAAATTCAATTCCTAGCTCTTACTTTGACGTGAGCTTGGTTACGTCAAGGAGGGTTAGATACAGAAAAGTGTTTGAGAGTATGAACTAATTTTAGTTTCCTGATCCCTACATGGAATGAACATCACTGACAGGTATTAAGGACTCATCAGGCTTCACGACCGCCAGTGCGCAGAGGAGCTGCCTGATCAGCAAATAGGAAATGCCAGTGACAACGGTGTGTCTGAAATCCTGCCTCTCTCCACAGCTTGCAAATGTTGTCCTGGAATTACATATTTATGCCCTTTACTCCTTTAAAAAGAATAAACAGGCATCACTCTTTTCCTTTAAAGCACAACAAAAGGAGGAGCTGGTAATATTAAGCTTCTTTTTAATACAACATTAGGGCAGTGGGAACACTCGCTCTTCACTCAGGAGACCCAGACTCTACTGCCTGCAAACCTGAAATCTACCTCTCCCTGTTGATGAAGTTATTCCCACTAAAAAATGAAGAGAAATAGTATGTAGGATAGGAAACAACCACAAGCCATAACCCAGTGGGCACAAAGGCAGGTGGGGGCCTGACCTGAAATCTGACAATCATTGCATAAAGAAAATGCTTCTTGGTTTTGAACCCAATTCTAATAAGTGGGCTGTAAAGTCCTGTTCCCTCCTTCGCTCCCTCTCCAGGCCATGAATATGTAATTCTTTTATGCAAACTGGAAGAGTTGCAATGCAAGGTTAAATTAGCCTAAATAACCTTGAAATTCTTTTGTGAAGTTGGGCCTCTGTGTCAGCTCCCAGTCTGCAGAGAAATAACTTCCTCACACAACGAGTTCTGTTGTTAGCTGTATTTAAAATACAGAGTGGTACTACGACAAAAATCTTGAGGTTAGAGTTGATTGGGCAAAACACATGCCTTTGGTTCACCTTTCTGTGTTAAGATCCATGGTTTAAGCAGTCCAATTACTTAATAAACGTTTGTTCCTCAATTTTGAATGCAAAACTCTTCCTGGGAAAAGGAAATAAGTTCTAGCATTCTCCAAATCTCATTTGATAACACAATACAGACATATGCTGGCATGTTTTGCCACTCCCCTAGTCCTTTAAGTGCAAACTTAATTAATACCACTTTTTCTTCTGCTTTATTTTACAGTGGGCCAAGCTCCCCACAGACCAGCTACAGGTACACGCCAAGTCAGTGCCTCATTCATCTGTCATAAAGCAACCAAAATAAATAGACCTCTGGAAGCCTGACAGAGCTACCAGGTTTCACTTTTAATTCTCAAAGTGTTTTATGAACTTTAAACTTACAACCCTATAAATCATTCACATGATTGGAGTCAGTGCAGAGAAGCTGTGTCTCAGTGGTCAGCCAATGCACAAACAGTGCTGTGATCTCTCTTCAGAGAGGTGGAAGGAAGAAAAAAAAATAATTTAAAATTGTTCTTCACCCTGCCAGCTAATCTTTAAAATCTGGAAATCTTAGATGCTTGCACTTTAAGGGTTAGAAATAAGAAAGCATGTTTGAAAATCCTGATTCGTAAAATCTTGACTAAGATATTGTTTTAAATGCTGTTTTAGCACTTGAATGATCTGCCTATCCAGAAAAATGACCATCCAATACAACTACTAGACTAGAACTCAGCAGTAAAGTAATAAAGTGATTTTTCAAATGCTTAAGAACTTCTGCATAAACTTAGAAGATGGCAAAATGGCACACGTGATTCTGAATGCTGCAGAACAGCTGTCTACTGCATCTCCCTCACAGGTCACTAAACACCCACTCTGGTCCTAGAGATTGATTTTTTTTCCCCCCCAAATTTTAGCAACACTAAGAATTCTACAATAAATAGAAATTTGATTCAACCTCAGTATGGATGACTGCCTCCCACACTCACTAGCCTGCGTCACCTTGCTGTGGGTTTCCTTTGCTGTTTGGAGCTCATGAGTAGAGAAGTGCTGAATCAGATAATCTCCTAAGGTCCCCAGCAAGCCCAGCCTTCTGTGATTGTGAAATAAGTTTACAAACTCAGTCTTCCATTTCTAGCAGCATTAAATGAGTGATGCAGGTCTAACTGATTCACTGTTTAAAAGAGTATGGCACACTTGTCAAGTTCAACGGGAGAAAGCTAGCGCCAACAATATTAGGGATGTTTTAAAACACTTTTCTGCTACAAAAAAACCTGTTACATTGGAAAAACAAACAGAAAAATACTGAACATCACAAATCGGACTCGACACATGTTTTTTCTCCCTCACTCCTTGTTACAGAGTTACTAATAATGTATAGCTTTCATTCATCACTTGCTTACAACTTTAAGTAACGTTGTTACTCTTCAAATTGGGCCTCTAATGGGCTTTTGCTAATCACAGGTGAAAGGTCACTCTCCTTCAGCAGTACAATAAGA
The DNA here is from genome assembly GCA_013400935.1 of Turnix velox. Classification (NCBI taxonomy): domain Eukaryota; kingdom Metazoa; phylum Chordata; class Aves; order Charadriiformes; family Turnicidae; genus Turnix; species Turnix velox. Next base: position 166,246 of record VZTY01015814.1, read on the forward strand.
AATAAATAAAACACACTGACATATCAGAGAAAGGGATGAGTGTTCAAACAATGACAGGGATTAAATTAAGAATCAAAATGTATAAAGAGAGAAGATATTATCAGTGCTGCTCAGACAGCTTCCTCGGGATTATTTATAGTTTAAAAAAAACACAAACAACTAGAAACGGAGGAAAGACAATAAGTAACCTATGCCCTACCTTGTAGTTTTGAGATTATACATTAATTTAATAATGATGCTAATGATACCACTCACTGACAGACTGCAAATCCAAAGTGACAGAAGAGATTGTAGTTTCCTTTCTCCTTCCCATGCAGGTCCCCTCTTGTAAGTAGTTACGAGCAGGGAAACTTTTTCTCCACTCACCTTCTCGGCAAAGTCGCATCGCATCTCGGTTCCTTCCATACTCTTTAAAACTTTCTTCTAATGCTGTTCCTAAAACCGAAAAAGCCACAAGATCTCAGTCCCCACGGGAGTCACAAGAGTGGGCCTGACCCACAGCCCGTTCCCCCACGGGAACAAACCATCCCATCGGGGATAGGAGGTTGCTCAACAGCACCTTCGGGGATGGACGTGGATCCACCGCCCCGTCCCACGGGTGGGGGACGCTGTCACAGCCGCGGGGGCCGCCTCACCTGCAGCGGAGGCTGAATGGAGGAGGGCAGGAGGTGTCGGCCTCCGGGGACCGCCTCACATCTCCCCGCACCGTGTCCCGGATTACAGGAACTGGGGCAAGCGCTGCCCGCTCCGCGCTGCCCCCGGGAGCCGCGGACCGGACAACGAACTCGGCCGCGACGCTGAAGGCGGAGGGAGACGGTGGAGGGGGGGGGCAGCCACAGACCCAACCGCCACCCCGGGCCCGGGACCCACGGCGCCCTCCTGCCGTGTCCTACCGGCTCCCTGCCTTCCCTCCAGCAGCGGGGCCGCGCCCGGGGCACCCCCATCCCGGCGGGGAGGGAGGCAGAGGCCGTTGTTGGGGGGGGAAGTGGGCGGCCGCTCACCGTCGTTCCCGTGAAGTTTAGCAGCATCGACCCAGTGGCTCCAGGGCTGCCCCAGCATCGCCTCGGGGCTGGGCAGGGACCTGCGCTCCCCGACGGCCGCCATTGCCGCTGCGGTGGCGGCGGGGCCGGCGCCGCTCCCGCCTCCTCCGCCGCCGCCTCCGCCTCCTCCTTCGCCGTGGCGGGG